>CAJFCX010000621.1:0-13256 GCA_904066255.1 Eimeria sp. OTU-X
CTCGGCGGAAAAGGAGAAACGCAGTGAACAATCACATGAACACGACTACAGAAAACAAGCGCCACGACGCTCATCAGCAGGAAACCACAGTCTTCCCATGTTCATAGCTCGCTCACACCAACACCCACCACACCATTCAACATATGCCTCCGCGGACGAGAGGCCCACTCGCTCGGACGACCCATATGAACCACCGTTCTCTTCACGACGACAAGTGAGACAGTCCTTCATTACCGACCCGAGACAGCGTGTGCTTTTAACAAGGACAAGCTCGGACGACAAGATCCCATGGTTTCAGCTTAGTAGTGGTCATGACTGTCTTAGAGTGGCACCTCGACGCTCATCAGCAGGAAGCCACAGTCTTCCCTCGTTTATATCACGCTCACTGAATAACCGGATAACCGGGCATACAGATGGCTCTTGCGAGGACGGTGTCCAAGCCAGATATGAAAATAAGGAATGCGCACTTAGCGAACCACGGAACGTAAGGCACTACTTGGTGTTCTTTCATATTAACGGCGGTTGGGTACGAAAACAGTATATTAGCATTCGCCTTGAGCACCCTATGCGAGCCATACGGATCCACGAGAGTCCATTTGTACGTAGAGGCGTGTTTCGGTGGTCGGCAAGGGGGATGGCCCATGCAGATGGATTCCCTTTGGTACAAGTCTAGAGAAGTTGCGAGCGGGATGGATTCTTCATGTGGTGAAGTGTACGTTGTAGGAATTTTTGGCACCTATAAACACAAAAGATAAGCGGCAAGAGCTCGAGGTTTGCGAAGACTGTAGGAGTCAGCTGCATACCAACCAAAGAACAAATCGGCACCCGCAGACTTCTCGGAGCAGCACGGCTCCAGATGCCGACGTCGACCTACCTGAACGGGAAAAAAGCACAGTCGACGGCTACCCGATTCCGACGAAATCATGCTTGCAAAAGTGCAGGGAAGCGGGAGATTCATGTAAGCCAAAAAGGCAGTGTCAAGGCCAAGCTTACCTGCCTCACACAAAGTTGAGTAACAGAGGTTGAAATCACCTTGTACGCTAAAGACCGGCATATGCATTCTCCGGTATTCTTCCGAGGTGTAAGTCGTTCAGGGAATTATTTGCGATGCGCAGTAGCAGCATCCAGAGCCAGTGTGCATCCGTCTAGCAGGACTCGTGAGATGCATTTACACCCTCCACAGCTGCTTCCAAACACCGAAATATCTCGCCCTGCAAATGAATTAGCGTGCTCAAGCTTCCCTTCTTTGTCAAATTCAGATGAAGCTCAGCTGGTGCCAGGGGCAGGAGTGAGAAGCCAGGCAAACAACCAATCTGCAAGTTTCGCCCGTCAGCAGCTTTCTCATTATTATCCTACAGACTCTAACCATCCAAAGGTTTCTTCCTATCGTCCATGTCATGTGGAACTTAAACACCCTGTGTGTTCCTTGCAAGGACAGACAACTGATGTCTTAGGTTGCTTTCCTCTGGGGGCAAGCGGACCCCAGCCCGTTTCCGGTTTCATACCAGAATGCGCGAACGCGCCTGTTCAGCTTGGTGATTATCCCATCAACCGGCCAATTTTAAAACGCTCTTGCGCTGGCAAGAGATATTTGACTGAAAGAGGAAGGAACAATAGAGCAGCCAAACAGTTCCTAGAAGACGCAGTTATCTTAGGGTCCTCACCTCCCATAAATGCTCCACAATCAAAACAGGCCCGCATTCTTGGGAGGCATGGCCACTTACCTAGACACTGCGGCGGCTCCACACATCATAACAATATCCGGACAGCGTCTTACAAGCTCGGCCACTTGAATAGACACTCAGGTGCTTCCGTGATCGTTGAGCCCTCAACAAGGGCAATTTGCTTCAGAAGCTCACAAAATCCAAATGCACGAGCACATCATGCCGGGCAATTGTGTAGGCGCCGAGACGGAAGTTCCGAAGTAAATTCCTGTCCGCTTGATCTGGCTGATCACTTTAAGGAAGAAGATATGACGAATCGTGCACAGCAGCAGCTGTGGCAAGTCAACGCCGCAATGTCTGAGGCGTCGGATGCCAAAATATGTCTTGATTTATGTTTCAGCGAAAGAGGTAGGTCGGAGAAGTTTCACTGACTAACGCACCTCGACAATGTTAGGAAATGGATTTAAACTACGTCCTTGAGCTCGGTTGCTAATTGTAGACGAAGGTTTTCCCAATGGTGTGAAATAGGGCCCAGCCAGCTAGACACTCTCCCCAAAGGCGGTCCCAGGTGTTCGGCCCAGCACCCTTATTGTCGAAGTGAGCGAAATATCGGCGACCCCAGAGGATGTCAGACGAAGGACAAAGATCTCCCAGGTTTGTTCCGCACAACAAGCTAAAGAAACTTGTTTAGGGAGGGCAACGGAGTAGTTCTCATGCAGCAGACACATAAGGCTTTCCTAGCTGTCCTCTCACGGCAGGCTGTACGTCCAAACCGAAGTGTCAAACATTTGAGGAGTGTCAGGCGCACTATGCAGATGCTCCGCCTAAGTGTCCAACGCAATCGAAGCGTACTCACTATATGTGGTTGCCAGAGCGGCATCACCACACAGAGTTGCCTCCAGCTGCTGACGATTATTCGAGCATTCTTGACTCTGAAGCTGAGACAGAAGTAACGAAGGAGTTTCTTCAGGACGGCTCTCCGGGACACCGTAATTGCGCGGTTGAACGAAGGCGAAACCCAGAGCCGCTCCAACCTTCCATGAGCGGGGCTAATGGGAGAAAACCATCGAAAGAACAAAACGAGCCAGGATCTGGACCACCAATAAGGCTCCAGAGAGGCGCACTGCACCATGTGAATCTCAAGACGAGTGGGAGCAGGCCCTTCCTGCAGGCACAGATACAGTCTCCCACTGCATCCGATAGACCAGCGCGGAAGACACAGCAGCAGCATAACCCACCGCCTTTTCAAGAGGGGTCCCGGATACGTCAACAAATATTTGGGGGGCAACAAATCATGCAAAATCAGGTGGGCGCCCTCCTCCACCCCTCGACGCGGCAGCAGACAAGGTACATAGCTAACAAGAGCACTAGCTGGAGCACTGCAAGCAAGCCCTCTGACGCGTTTGTAGGGGAATTCACCTGCATTTACCGTACTGCCTAAAGCTCTAAATTACGGCCGTTTACCTTGCATTGCCTAGGTTATAGATTACGAAACCATTTCGCTTGTTGGTATGAGATTTGCTGTCATATCCTTGGCACGAATAGTCATGATTACTGTGTTATGCATAAATCGGAAGAACAACATTCCATAGCAATTAACATTTTGTTCGATAGTTGCTTGGATGTTATTGTGTCTGCGGGACAGCCTAGGTATGACTGCATTTCTGCTCAGTCAACTCGCGGGACCTTTTCCGTCGCTTTACAGCAACAGAAAAACCGTACAGGACTGTAATGCACAGCAGTCATCTTCTTTTACAGAGAAACGTGAAGCCACAGGACTCCATGCTATAGGATTACCCACCAATCTGTGCGCTTCCGCCAAACCAGCTTCTATGAATAGCGAGGATGGGGTTCAATGCTGCAGTCGTCGTAAACCCGATAGCACGACGGTTGAAGACATTACGACAGAGCATGAGAGCAACTCCATCGACACTAAGCGAACTGCTGGACCAGCAACTGCATCTGACACTCAGATGTTTTCAGCTCCAGCAGGGGTTCTTTGGAAATCTCAGAATAGTTTTTCCACAATTGATCCATGTGGCAATTCCAGTACAGGGGTCGACGACAGTGCTCACACCGCAGTTAGATCAGCACCTGCGCATGTCCCCTGCATACCAGACAGCATGGATCAGGACCCCACTCCTCCTAAAGACTGTTCGGTGGCCGTCCAAATTAGCTGCTGCCCTTGGAGAACTGTATGCAGAGCTTCATGCGAATGCCCTAGCCTACCTAATGACGGAATCGTTCACTCAGACAGGGATGTGGGGGGAGACCGCCTACAGGAACACATCAAGGTGATTGAGAAAGTTCAGACAGTTCGTCCAGGAGCAGGGCTGCACAGTTGTCAGTCCCGATGCAGCTGTACATCTCGGCAGTGCTCTAGAATGTGCCCCGCACAACCGGCAAAACTCAGATTCTGTTCATCCCCCGGGTCGCGGATCCCAGCATCACCAGCCGTTCCGGAGCTAACGCATTGCTCACAAGATGAGGCATGCGCCTCCCCTTTCCGCAGATCCATCGGAGCAAAGAATCGTACTTTTTCTGCAGGGTCCAAGGAGAGCAATGTTCAAGCCCAATCGTGCCACTCAGCTGCTATTGCCGAGAAGCAACATAGGAACACTTGTATTACGGCCCTTGAAGGGCCGCGGAAGACTGTTCATGCTGCAGGTGGAGCTGCGGGAGCATGTAGGTGCTTAGGGGCAGTGACGTGTGCGTGCAACCAAAAGGAAGCATTCTTACCAAGGGAGTACCAAAATCCCCAGAGCCGCCTTCCTTCTACAGAGCATGAAGAGTTGGGAAAAGGGCACCAAACAGACCAAAAGACGAATGAAAACACATCAGCACCTATGCTCGGCAATGATTCCTTTTCGCAACCTTCGAGTGCTTTCCTTGGAGGCGCTACTCAGAAAGATGGCTGCCCAAGTGAATGCGCAAAATCCGCAACACTTTCAACTGATACATTTTCTCGAGAAAAGGATTCGATTAGCCGCAGCACATTAACGAAAATGGAAGACCAACAAGAATGCAAAAATGTGCATGAAATGCAGCTCCACTATGGTGACTTACTCCGACCCATCAACAGAGCAAACGCATGCACAGCTGCAACCAGTGTGCCTGTGGAAGAGTTCCAGCAGCAGCCTGTTGGCAGTGATGTTGGGTCCTTTCCTGTCTGTACATCTTCGGCTGGCTGCCCATTGTCATCTCTCGCTTCCTCTGAGCTTCTGCACCTTCTACAGCAGAGCATCCGCTCAGCCAAAAGTGCTGCAGTTGCCATGGCGAATTATTCGTCTTGCTTATCGAATATGCTGGAAACAGAAGCGCAAACAATTACAGGGGACAGCACCACTAGTCTCTTGGTTCCGGGAGACCATGAAAGGGGGAATGCAAGCGAGGTTGACAGGAGTTGTTTAGTCACACCGGCAATTTCAAGGCTTCCGCAGCCTTCAGGATTTCCCGTTTTGACAACTCGTAGTCCACGCACTTGCCAGTCTCCTCATAATTGTATCCATGCAGTGGTACCCGGGGTCATCACAGTGGCAGTGAGCAGCCCGCAGTTACGCCGATGCTTTCATTCCGAGAGGGAATCGACTTCCCCACTCCAACCATATTCATTACATGCGTACACAGCTTCAAAGACGGCGTGTAACAACCAGTCATTGGCAAAGTTGGCGGGAATTGAGGACTTGAAGCTTGCTTGCCCCTCCTCCCCTCCTAGTACAGTGATTCCGTGTCCTGTGGTACAACGGCGTACTGCAAGCAGTGCAGTGTCTCTCACGGTGGTTAAGTCAAATGAGGATACCACCGTGACGATGAAGAATGAACGCCTTCACCGAGACGAAACAAGCGACGATGCTGCTCATCATCTGAGAGTCTCTTCAACTAGCAACGTGGAGGAGCGATGCAAAGGGCAAACTGAGTTTCCTCTGGACAGCAAAGCAGCGAGCTGTGCTGAAAAACTACCCGAATTACGCGTTTTCACCGTCACCCAGGATACCAAGGACCTGCAGCGCCGCGAAGTAGAAGAAAGCATCCTGCACGCACACAAAATAGCAAGCAACTACCACAGCCAACCTCTTCCAGGCTCGGTAGCAGCTACGCCTTCTGCTGCTTTGCCCAGTGCACCGCCTGAGAACTCTGACAACAAATTGACAGAGTGCACCTCGGCTGGCAAAAGCCTGACCAGCCGATTCCTGGCACACATTCGTCAAGGCATTCGCCTTACACGTCGTCGACACAGAAGTACAAGCGCCTCGCGAATTCACGAAGCGCGTCCACTGCACGAGGCCTCCACTAATTCTGGAGGAGCTGGAGCCGGAGGGGAAAAGGAACTTCACACGTTGCGGAGATCCGGTATTCAAGCTCAATCAGCGGGGACCAAAGAAACTTCGGCTGCGCATGCACCAGAAGAATCTCTGTCATTCACCTATGACAGCAGAAAAACAGGTGGAGTACACGTGACCGTTCCAACTAGGAAGCTGGTGTCACCGCTTGCTCCAAACACGGAAGAAGCCGAGCATATTACAAATGGGAGTGAGCTGTGGCCTGCTGGGCTAACGCGGCACTCAAATCAGAGAACAGTATCTCAGGATCATGAACCTCGTGACAGTGTTAAAGAGGCATTGTTACTTGATGCTCCTGTTTTCTCCGTATCCGCCTCCCATACCTGCCTTCCTCCCACAGACGAATGCAGTAATTCATATTCAAGGGACCCGACACCATTATCAGGTTACTTAATGGCGAATTCAAGAGGCAGCTTTCCATCTACGCAGTTGGCAACATACCAGAAGGCTGTCCCCAGCTGCTTCTCTCAGCAACAGGAGGTGTCGAACAACGTTCATAGTGGAGCTGCAACGCCTAGTGGCATGCTTGAAGACTCAAATAACTGGAGAGACACTGTTAGTACACTCAATAAGGACTACTGCCAGTTCAGTGCAAGATCAGTTTGCAGTGTGCAGGATGCTCAAGTTTGCCTGGACACTCCACGAACGATCACCTCATCATTGGATGCCGTTGCAAACAGAAAGAAAACTAAGGGCGGTTCCTGCATTCCCCAATCGGGACGCCTTTTGGAGAAGGCAGAGTTGCAGAAATGGCAGCACCTCCTCGAGCTTAACAATATTATTCAGCGAGGGGCGCGTTGACTGCACGCCAGTCCAATAGCCACTTTTTATTTAGTGTTTCAGATAGTGTATGAAGAGGGCCCTTTGTTTGTAACTTGTCACCAAATACGCCGACGAAAACTGGCATACCAAGGCACTCGGGCAGCATTCTACCATTATTGCTGCCAGTTGAGTTCTGCTTGTTCTAGCTGCCAAAAGCAGAAGCCTGAAACGAAACGTAGTGCGCCATGTTATATGTGCTTGCGTAGATGAGTGCGAAGGCCAGAATTGTTTCTTACTACTCGTGCACTTCTTCGGGTAGGTTCACTGACGAGATATTCGTAGGCAATTGGGCACTTTGGAACCTCCTCATCTGCAGGAGGGACTTTAATACATTGCAGATATTTTTTTTGCAATGGCAGCAAAGGAGCCTTTCCTGCTGTTGTCGCATTGGTTGGGCTCTTGAGGTCACTACGGTAGTAAGTAGTTGGTTTCCAAGAGTTGGTGGCGTCGAGCCTCCTTATGCTTGCATTTGGCCCAGATCAGTGTCTTCGCCATTCTGCCTCCACTGTTCCTAGTGCGCTCCTTAGTACTTCTAAAACCGCAGCAGCGTTACTAATAGTGACTACGCACGATAACATGAGTGCAGTGTTGTCTTCTGCACACTTTGGGTTCCGCACCACCAGTATCATGACTGACCATACTGATCAGACGCATGAAAGACTTCTTAGTTCACCAGTGCAGGAAATGGTTGGCACTGGCGGCTTGCACGCCGCTTGCGTTCTCTGATTTCTAGGTTATCATCCTGTGTCAGTTAGCCCAAGAAAACCTTCTATGAGTGACTTATACACTCGTTGGATTCAAACCAGTGACTAAGTACGGCGGACACTAGTTTTATATTAACTGATATCCTGATTACCACCATAAGTGAAAGCGGTGCTCCGGGTGGCCAGGGCAAGGAACTGCAGAAGTACCAAGTCGAAATGCTCACTGATTGGTGCACGCTACAGGCAGTTACCACCACAACTAACACAAACTGCTACAAAGCTTACCTTCGGAACTTGATGCAGGCAGTGCAGCCATTGCCTTCGAAATTTAAAGTTTTGATAGGTGTCCATGATGCAATGGCATTGATGTCCTGCAACCATTTTTCAATGTGCAGGCTAGACAGTTAGCTGAATTTCAACTGCTCATTGCACAGGCAAAATCAGCATGACACCTGGGATGTTATCGGGAATATGTAGTGGGTGATTGAGGGATAAACACTACACACAATGCAGCTCAGGTTCTGTCCTGCGATTTCCCTGCGCAGAACTGATCCGAATTGCACCAACCAACATGGAATTGGACCACGCTATTCTTTACTTCGGCTTCCTCGCTGGCCTAACACTACAATTCCTATTCTCCCAAAGGATTCTTCTACTCGGATATGAACAATTGATAATTGCGCTACATACCAAGAACAGGGGTTGAACCAGGCGTAAACGTCGAGCCTGTCCACTACAGCTCAGGTGCTCTCATACCTTCTTCCGAATGATTGTCAGGCCATTAGAAAATTCACTGAGATATCTGTGAAAGTCTATTTCCAGGAAGGCTCTGCAAGGGTACAAGCATAAGAGCATTCCGTGGCTCTTGTTGCTTACATCGTGGGGACGTTGGATTCCTTCGCGGATGAGGAACGCGATCTTGGACATCTACAGGACCTCGCCACTCGCTCCACTCTTTTCTTGATCCCTTTATGGCTTGTTAAAAGCAGTGTCGTGCGTTTTGCACTAACATACAAAGTGTAGCTGGAACGTGTAATAGGCGAAGCTGATGCCTCGCCTGGTACCACAAAATCGCCGTCGATGATGGACGATGTAATGATTCTGTCGTGGCCCACTGCCGAGGGGAGCGGGCAGTAGAGCCCCATGAATGTATACCGAAAATGCTGCAATTTTAAAGGGGAATAGGAATCGCCACAAACAAGTGCAGCATTAGCTGCAGCTGCAGTCTGTCCATGCAAGGGGTGTGCTCTCTTTAATTAGACCCATTAGAGTGCCGTCGAAGCGAGCGAACCCAGCGAAGAAGTTGCACGACAACGATGCAAGACCAAAACGAGACTTATCACCGTCCTTTTGGGCCTCGATTTCTTGCTTCTCCAACTCCCTCGCTTTTTCATACGCCTGCAGTCTCGAATTCTGTGACCTTTTTTGTTGCAGAAGAATGAGGTGCTTATCGAAACGCCCTTCCCACCTTCTGAGAGTCGAGATCCCTGTCTGCCGGCGGTTTCCGCTGTTCCTCCCTCTTCAGGTGGGGCTGGCATTCATCACCCCAATACCAATAGACTCAAAGTACCCTGATTGTTGCCAAACCGGCAAGGTCCCGTCTCTCCTAAAGGGGAAGATATGCTGGATAAGTATTTCAACATCCCGGTACGGTGTACCATGTCACTTGCCGGTTCTCTCACCTCTCCCCACCCGACTGCCGACTGTGCTTTTCCGAAGGACAGCCCAGCATTGAACTACTGATACAGAAATTCCGAGTCCACCGCTGCTCTTCTGTTACAAGCTATCGATATATTTCAATATCGGCAAGTATCTGTATGACTGATAGTTGTCGATATTGAAATATATCGATAGCTTCCACTAATTAACTTTTTTCAATTTTGACACAGCCTGGGCCCATGCCGCCCTAGAGATGCACCTACATCACATGGCGTGCCGGAAAACTTCCGGTGTGCTGCGCAAAAGCAGTAGCCCTGCTTAGGTACAAATACCAGTATGGCGCATCCACTGCTAATAACACGGTGTCAATAACAACTGGAGTTCTATTGGTTCCTGTTGGAGACGTAAATGAACCTATACAGTGGCCAGACACACCTTTATCGCCCCCTTACCTTGCCGATCGCAAATAAAGGCTGCCGGCAGAGGTGCAGGCATTCTTAGAAAACTGGTTTTTCTGTTAGAACTCTTTCTGTTTAAAAAGATACATAAATTGAGCTTGAGTTGAATCGACAAAGCGCCGAAAAGCAGGCGGCTCTAAAACCAAGGGGTAGATCCTGACCGTTCGCGCATGAGAGGTAAAAGGCGGATATTAAACGAGGATGCTGGCAGAGCTGCAACATAAGTTTCTGGAAATGTGCATCAGTTCAGCATCAACGTTATTACTCATTGTTATTCTTCCGACTGCCCGGCTGTGGGGGTGGGTTCGTTGTTTGCGCCTGCATCATTTGAACCACACAATGCTAACAAGTGCAGTGCGCGGTTATGGACCATATCGGAGGACTATTGCGAGCTCCAACCGAGTCAAAATGGGAGTTCCTTATCTGCAGTTGGCTCCTTCCCAAGGCCTTCAGGCACCGTGCGCGCAGTTGCTCACAGCCTGGGGGTGCGGGAGAGGAGGTGACCTGCGACGAGTTGCACGCCACCTTCACTCAAGTCCAGTTACAAGACAGCTCCACAATCAAGTACAAGCAAGCCTGCGTCACTGTGCATGAAAGCTGTAAACAATGGTTGGGGACTTTTGTTTTCATACCGTTTGTATACTAGAGCTGTGTAAGGGTCCGTGTGGCAATTCACGCAGCAGTGCCAACACCACACGGGTTTGTCTTAGGGATGTACAGCCCAGCTATTGACAGATGCATGCACTAGCACTGTAAGCAAGTGTATTCAATTGCTTCATGCCTCCGCATCCCTAAGTATCTGGACTACGTAAAAGTAAGAGTACATATTATACCAGCCTGACATGCATAACAAAGTATATACACTTCTTCGCGGCACCCCGCGGGAAATCGGGAGCATGCTCGTCTGTAAGTTGGGCTAAGTAGGCGATAAAAAAGACCAGTTTGGTAAGTTAAACGGGCTTACATGGTTTAAACCCACCGAAAGGCTCCAAATCTTTGAAAGATTTTTTAACTGTCTCTTCCCTCCCTGCCGCCTTTGCTGGTGCTGCTCGCGTGAGGCTGTGGGGCTCCGGTGGCGGTGGGTCTGTCGTTGTGGGGTTTGGTGTACTGAAGAGTAGCATAGTTGTTGTTTCCTGCGTAATATCTTTTCTTTTGTGCCTCTTTTTACAAAAAGGGGCGCAGCAGGAAGCCGAGTGGCCCCTACTGCGCTACCGATTGGAACCCCTTTCTCTGCCTCGAGGCTATAGGCAGGGATTGGCTGTACGTACACAGGAGACGGTCCCTAGAAGCATTGTGTCTGACTTTAGGATTTCATTCTTAAGACCTGAGCTTTGAGATTTTTGGGCTGGTCCTGCCACAATTACCCTCTCGTATCTGACTGCGGCAGCTTCCTGGTGGCCGCCTTCTGTTTTGTGTTTGTGTCAACCAGTTTTCGTTCCCTTTCGCGTCCTAGTTATCTTTTGAGGAAATGGAGGAGGGCAAAGAAACGTGCGGGAGGTTGAAGTCGTTGCGACTGCACATCCCTCTAAACCGCTACGTGTTGTTGTTCCTGTACTTGGTGGTGGTCTTGGCGCGGGGTTGCACCTACTGGGGATGGAACGGCATTCAGGAAATGTTATACAAGTCAGGGGCGTATCTATGGGAATGTGACGACCCTTCAACTATTACGGAGTTGCGGATAGGCGACGAGAAGTACATTGACTGCCCTGCAAGGAAACAAATGTTGGGGGGTATCTTCACTACAGCATTGGGCTCGAACATGCTTTCCTCCTTCCTTGCTGGCATAGTTTTGGATGCAGTTGGCCCAAAGATAACTATGTTATTCGGCATTTTGATGGACGTTGCAGGCTGGTTGTTACTGGGATTTTCCGGAGAAAGTTTCCGTGCCTTCTACGCGGCAGCTTTCTTCATTGGAGTTTCCGCTGATCCTGGTTACTTGCCTCTGTTGTCAGTTAGCAAGCTGTTCCCTAGCAACTCTTCCTTTGTTATATCTGTCATGGGTTCTGTTCGTTCTATATCTTTTGCTGTTCCTGTTATTATGTCTGCGGTGTTCCAAAGTCCTTCCTTCTCTCCTGATGATCTATGGAAGATGTGCGTGGGATATGTCGGAGTTGGTCAGGGAGTTTCGTTGCTAGTGACGCTTTTGTTTGTCCCAGTGGCTTCCTTCAAAGCTCCTGTTACATCAGTAGTTACACCAGAAGGAGGAGCAGCGACTGACGAGGAACAACCTCGCGATGCATCAAAGGAAGAAGGCTCTGTTTCAACAGCAACGGCAGCGGCGGGAAGACAGAAAGACACTCGTTCTTTCGCACAATTGCTTCTGGACCCCAAATTCTTGCTGCTTCTTCCTATATTTGTTTGCGCCCTTGTTCGTTCCGATTACTATGCGAAGTCCAACAAGGAGCAACTGATCACCTCTGACGGCCGAGACTTGTACCAAATGTTTGCAATATTCAACATCTTAAGCTTTATTCCTGGGCCTCTCTTTGGTCGTCTTGTAGATAAATACGGCATTATCTTGGTGTTGTTACTATTGAACTCATCAGGGGTGCTGATGTTCTTCTTCTTGGTATTTGACTACATCGCATGCAAGGGTATATCGGTCTTCTTCTTCTTCATCTATACCTCCTTCGTGCTTAGCAATGTCTATTGTTTTATATCAATTCACTTCCCCGAACACGCATTTGGCAAACTGACAGGTCTTACTTCTGCAACAGGAGGTGTATTCGTATTGATTAGCATGTTATGGTATAAGAAGGTGCTGGAGTACGAGCCACCTAACAACTTTATTGTAGTTGACGGCATTATGGTGGCTGCAGGACTTCTAGTGTACGTTCTTATCTTTGTTCTGTGGAGAGTATCAAGAAAAGAGCGTCAGGCTGAGGGAAAGATGAAACAACAGAAGACTCTACCTGAGCCCAATGAGCCATCTTCAACGATTTCTGTCTAAAGAAATCGATCTGCATGCACCGTGCAGGAGGGAGATGTGTGGTGATAATATATTATTTACTTTGAATAGATATAAGTATATTATTTATAAGGGCTCCTTATGAGCTCAATATACTGTAGACAAAGAAAGACTGACACAGAGAGAGAGAGGCGCGGAGTGCGGCACTTAGATGTGCCTCAGCACGACGAGTGTGCAGGGGAAGAACCCTATACCCGAGACTAAGTGTGTTATCTACAGAAGCCGTATAAAGAGGTGGCAGAAGTATGCAGTTAATTATAAATGCGATTGTTTAGAGGAGCAAAAGAAAAAAAAAATAAATAAGCTCAAGGAGGTTGGTGATCAATAAATGCACTAGAAACGAGGAAGAAGACATCACCGCTTTCTTTACAAGAAAAAGAAAGGTGTTGCTTGTTCATAACAATTGGCGGGAGAGAGAGAGAGAAAAAAAAAAGGAAAAAAGACAGTGAAGAAGAAAAGAAATAAAAGGGCTCAATGCAATGAATATTCATTTAGATACTTTTGCTTCTTTCTTGTATATTTAAGGAAAATACAAGAAGAAGAAGCATTAAGTCTATATAAACAGCATTTGAATATACAAGCCAAAGGGGTGTATATATATATATATATATATATATATATACATATATATATATATATAC
>CAJFCX010000622.1:0-13253 GCA_904066255.1 Eimeria sp. OTU-X
AAATATGCATAAACAGTTCAAGAAACAACACCACAAACAAGGAGCCAACTGACACAGAACAAGCAAATAACCGACAAAGTGTCCGACAAATAACACATAGTAACAAATGTCCGCCAAATAACACATAGTAAAAAGAGAAATAACAGATACATAACGAATATGTAACAAGCGGATAAACGCAAAGGAAGCAACAAACACACAAGTAGGCTAGTCAACAAACAATCACACAGGCAATAAGAACAATAAATAGAATAAAAAGAATAGGAAAAGGTCTAACCTGCGTGATAGCAGCAAACTGTGTTTTGCTGTCCGTGATTTCTTCTTCAAAACACACCAAAGCTTGCGATGCAAATTCTTCGCAAATTGGTCCAAAGCCTCCCACCGCAATATTCGCATTATCGGCAGCCATGCAGGAAAGGAGTAACATCCTTAGGGCCGTCTGTGCAACAAATAACATGCAATATCAGGACAATATATTGTATATTAGAAATACATTGAATTTACTATATTATGCGGCCATAGCCAAAAAAAAAGTTTTTTGTGGAACAACACAGCCGTTGTTGTTTTGCCGTCTTGTTAGGCGTGATTTGTGTTTGTTGTTCTTAGTTAAAAAAATAGGTAAACAAAATTATTATTTATAATTAGTGCTATTGTGTTTAAAAGACTAACACAGAGTCCTTACTTCGGGAGAAAGAGGAACTAGCTGCAAGCAGACTGCGTGCAGCAGCTGACAGACGCGTTTGCCAGTATGTTGGGGAGGCTTTTCAATTCCCTCCTCTGCTGCTGTTTGCCGCTGCAGCACTTGAGGCAGCAAACGGCAAGCAGCAACAGCAAGCGGAGGCAGCAGCACGCGCTGCTGCAGCGCCCCCCCTGCAACAGCAACAGCAGCAGCAAGTGAAGTAAATAGCCTTTGGGACTTGTTGTTTACTGATACAATGGAGGAAAAAACGACTCCTTAGCAGATAAAGAACAACTACACAAAGGGTAAATAGACCAATAATTAGATAAGCAAATGCCTAAAAGTGGACAGACTAGATATACCATTGGAGTAAAATGCAAATGAGTAATTAAATACAGCAGGAGAGAAATAGACAAGAACGTAAAACATTGAATGAAGGAGACAATAAATGAGCAACATAGACAAACAATTGCACAAATAATATAACTACGAACCTAATATATGCCCTCACCACCACGTAAATAAACTAAATGGAAGAAAAACACATACCTTGCGAGAAAGCATTCTTCGCCGCCAAAAGAATGTTGAATTGTTCGTCTGTATCTGCTCCCTTTGCAAGGTGGACGAGCATTGCCAGTTGCTGCAGATGTTGAGCTGCTGCTGCTGCGGGTGCTGCTGCTGCTGCTGCTGCTGCTGCTCCTGGTGCATGTGCGTCGTCCTGTCCCGTCTCCCCGCCGCTGCCGTGAGCGTTCTTCGCATTTTCATCTCCACGAATTAGAGGATAAACAAGGGACAAAAAGTGACTAAAAACATGAGAAGAAGTTAACGGTAAGCGAGCTGTCACGACGGCGTCGACCATTGCCTTTGCCACTACAAACAAACAAAAACACAAAACGAAACAAAAAATAAGAGGAAGCAGGCAAAACAGCAACGTACCACAGCGGCAGCAACACATAGTCTACGTCTGCTGGCGCCGCAGGCACCTGGGTCAGGCGTGTGTGCGGCAGCAAGAGCAACAGAAACAACAACAGCACTGTTTACCTTGAGATCGGGTGTCTGTGTCTAGGAAGTCCATGAGAGGGGCGTAGCTGCTTATGTTTAACACCTGCAGCGACAAGACCTTTAAAGGATTTGTAAGAAGCTCGCCGACGGCCTCCATGCCCGCCTCAGGCAGCATCTTCAGTTGCATGGAGCTGGTGTCGATTGCTGCCGTTGCTGCTGTTGCTGGACCAGCTGCACCAACAGCACCAACAGGAGGTCCGTAGCCTGCATCCCCGCAGACACCTGCGGGGCTGTGCAGCTTGGCCAGACTGGGAGGCGACCTGCCGCCTGCTGCAGCGGCAGCTGCTGCTGCTGCTGCTGCTTCTGCTGCAGCAGCTGAAGGCCGCTGACAAGTGGCTACTAGCAGGCGGAATGCGCCGTCAAGAATGGAGGAAATGTATTCAACACGCGTGGGAAACAAAGTCAAACAAAAGCTCTGAAATACATCCTGTAAACCAAGCAAGCTCGAAATGTCCATCGTCCCTGCATTCACAGCCAAACATATGTATGCATTCATGTACGCACCATGTGTGCATGCATGCATGCGTGCGTGTGTTCATGTATGCATGCGTGTATGTGTGTATAAGTTGAAGTGAAGGGTTCAGGGTCCAGCGTTTAGGGTTAAAGGTCAACTGAGAGTTAGATTGTTACCTCCGGTCGAAGTATCGGACGACATGTTTGCCCCAGCTGAATGGGCATTAATTGCCTCTATTATTTGTCTATTAATGAAGTCGGAGAACAAATCAAAGAGAGATATGCCTTCGGGCAGGCTCTAACATAACAAACAAACACGCACAACTCTATACATAACAGTCACACCTGTTATGAAGTTCACGCTACAAGAACTGGAGGGTCCGGGAGAAGGGAAAGAAAAGAAAAAAGACAGAAAAAGGAAGAGCAACAACGAAGGGAGGGGGATGACTAAGCAATATATTTAAGCTATTAACAGAAAAATAAAAGTCTAACTTCAGGATTGGCCTGCAAGAAACTCGTTAGTCTTCGAAGAAGATTACTCAGCACCGGCTTCAGTGCGACTGTAGGCAAGCAAACAAAGGGCAAGATGAATAAATAAATATTACATAATTAAAAAAATAGAGAAAAGCAAAGAAATAAACAACCCATTCAACAGAGCAAACGAGGAAATGCAATACGCGAAGCTCAACTCTACTATAACTACCAAATTATTACTACCAAATCAGTATTTAATTCGCTTCGCCTATTTTATTTTTTGTATACTTTACTCCTTTACTTGCTGCTTAGAGCCTCTATCCCGCTGCATACAGTAGCAGCTTTCTGGTGCTGTGCTCTCTGCTTTACCCCCTTTTTGAACTTGTGTTGTTTGTTCTAAGAAAACATCTAATGCATGCAAATGGCATTCGTCAGAGAATACTTGCACGACGCAGTCGAGCAGATATTGCTGCGCCAAAGTGTCTTTACAGCCCATTATCTGCATGCATAAACACACACACACACGCACACACAAACCCTAAACCCTAACGCCGAGCATCGAATCGCTGTAACACATGCACTGGGGACTGCAGCAACCACTCAGCACAAGCAGCAGCACAGGGTCCTGCTGCTGTGTGCTTCAGCACTGCTGCTGGTGCTGCAGTAACTGGCTCCCACCTGTTGCAGAATGGCCGGTAGCGCCTGCGTTCTGTAGAATTCTGGCGTCATCCCCTCGAGTTGAGCCATGCGCACAAGGGCAGAGCTCACAAGAACTCGTAAGTCTTTTCTTTCCTTTTCCCTCTTCAGCTTATCTCTCAAGCTGCTTTGCTGCTGCAGCCGCACCCATAGCCGCGAACTTTCGTTAAAATTTGTTAACAAAAACAGGAAGGCATCCTCAGGGCCCGAGACGCCTTCCCTGCAACGCAGACAGCAACGCATTTAGCAGCATATGCAACAACATATGCAGCAACAAATGCAGCAGTACCGAATCTACAGCACCACTTGAAGCAGCAAATGGGGCAGCATGCAGCAACAAGCCCAACAGGGCATGCAACACCCAATTCAGCCGCAGCAAAAGCTCCAGAAAACAGCACCAATGAAGCAAATGCAGAAGCTGCAGCTGCAGCAGGTGTAGGTGCAGCAGCAGCAGGCGTTGAAGGCAGTAGCCCTCGTGGTAGGATAATCCGAGCACAGTGACTTATTAGAAAAGGCGGTAAGTACTTTGAAATAATAAAAGCGAAGGGAGGAGATGTGGGGGTGGGCAGTTTTCAGGTGTACGTACACCTCATAATCGGATCCCTTATCAGGGAGGACATCTCTGCAGAGTTGAATAAGATAGAACCGAAGGAAGAGACCTCTCATGGGGTGTTGAACTCCCTTGGAGAGTTCTGTGAGGTCTCTGAGGATGTCTGCTGCTGGTGCTTCTGTTGATTTTATAAAAGCAACACCAACAGTAATTAATAAATATAAACGAGGAATTATATTCCCTGCATGTTGCACTGTTTCATACAAGTCGGAGAGTCTACGGCCATGGCGAGCCTTGTCGCTAAAGAAGGCCAGCAGATGCTGCAGCTCTTGAAATGCCAGCATATCTGTATACATACACCCAAACACACAAGAACCACCCCAAACAATAAACCCTCATTCTAGGCACAACTGGAAACCACACAAGCAAACAAGTGGCTAAGGGGTAGGCTTTAGGGTTTTACGGTTTGCCTGGGAACCAGGCGAGCACTTGCTGAGGCGAATAGCGGCGATTCACGGTCTATGGTTTACGATTTACGGTTCAGAGCCTAGGGTTTGGGTTTACACAGCTCGTAATAATGTTTAGGCGACAAGAGAGACGTCCTCAGTTCGCTAACGAAGTTGGACGCGTGCTTTAATGCATCACGGAGGTTGTCATTGTCCTGAGCAGCAGCCAGAGCTGTATTTACTCGAAAAGTGTTTGCTGTCCAACAATGTTGGGGTGTATGTGCAGCTTAAACGGTGCAAAAATTCACAAGCTGCGGATACACTCCTAACTCGAACGCAGTGTATCTGCAGTTTGCTGCATGCAGCCAACTGCATGCAGCAAACTATCAATATAATATATTTATTATATATTATAGTACACGTCATGCCTGCTGCAGCAACAAACAAACGAGAAGCAATACACCCAGAAAAAATATGACGCAGATGCTTACAATTGCTCGCTTCATATAACAGCCCTGTTCTCTTACAACCGCTGACGCCTCCTCCAGCAGCTTCTCCTGTTCCTGTTCTTGCATCATCTTGATCTCGCTCTGGAGGTCGAAGTCTAGGGCTTAAGGTTTTGTTGTAGGGCCCCTGCCGCACCGTTGCATGCCCCTTAGAAGTCACTCGGATGCTGCACAGCTTCGAAACTCTAAGCCCTAAACCCTAGAGCCTCAGCCCTGTCGCTGCTACTACAGCACGCAGGCGGAAAGTGAATGAAAATGTATGTGGCGTCACAACCGCCGCAGCTCTCAAGAAGGCGGGCCAGTGGCAGCTGATGAGTTTGAGGTGTACGTTCGCCGAGCTAGAGGGTGTTTTCTATACCCTCGCGAAGGTTTGGTTTCAAGCAGACTGACAAAACGCATGCGGTGATGTGAGCAGCAGAGGAGCGCCGACAAGCAGCGTTTGCTACCGTCTCCACCAGGAAACCAGTGGTTAGAAGAAGAATTTGTCAATATATTGTATTAAATGGCTGAAAGTTTGGGGTTTAGGGTTTAGCGTTTCTTGAGGAAGCTGCTGCTTCCTCGGTCTGTCTGTTGTCTGTCGCTGCTGATAAGCAGTTCTTGTGTCAGATCCTTCGCGTGCAAGTGGGAAAGCTGCGCCATAAGCGAATATTCACGCTCGAAATTATGTTTCATGGACACAAGTGAAAGAAACAACTCATAAAAACACATAAATGCAGTAGATTCCAAAGATTGCAAAAGCCCGTTGTTGCGTATACCTGCGTATACACCCGTACGGGTCGGCTGGAGCCGTCGCTGCCGCCAGGGAGCCCCACAGACAGCTTTCTCTGCATTAAATTTCCAAAAAGTTTTGTTGACTCTTTTCTAAACATCATTTATTTCGTATTCCGTGGACAAATATCCGAATTTGGGGGGGCAGGATGCTCCTTCATGCCCCCGCCCGCCAGCCAGTCTCACCGCGAGTTGCTGGCACAGGCCGCCAACCGTCCGTTTTCTTGAATCAAATAAAAAGTGAATACACCCAGAAATCTCGAACGCATACTGTAAACTACAATGGATAATTACCCTTGAGAGCTGCTGATTAGCATCATCCTACCCACCCCGAAGAACTACACATTTGTCTTTTTCTAATAAACTCTGTGACTTTATGTATGTCGGAGGTAGATTTACTGCATATTTATGTAGCTATGTGGAGTGTCTCCTGCATGCAAGTGGAAACTGGTGCTGAAGCGGATTCTCGAACTTTGTAAACTCTGTCAGCTAGGAAACATGACAAGGTGTGCATACACTGCACACTCGTCGGCTGTTTTTACAATGGTGAGCGGAATTCAAACCAACACCACCTGTTGTGTAGAGGTGTAGGATAGGCTGCAGTAGCAGCAGAATACGCCTTATTCCTCAAACTCACATATAAATATTAGTATGCATTCGGTTCGGTGTACTTCGTCCATATTACGTTTGTATTTCCCACACAAATGTCCCCCCAATAGATGCGGCAACCCGCTGCTGCGTGTGCAGCAGCAAGTGTTGCTACCACAACAGCAGGGGCAGCACTGCAAGCAGCTGCAGCGGCAGCTGCAGCAACGGCAGGCACACCAGCAACAAAGCCGTGTACCTCCGCTGCTTAGTGCAGGTGTTGTTCGACCTGCATGCATGCATATTCGCTGTATGTTTGTTCAGCGTCATCTTGTGTGATGTTGCATGCATGGGCAGCAGCAGCAATGCCATGGAAAGCGCTATGCCTGCTCCAGCCAAACACTTGCGGCTTTGCTGCTGCTCCCGGGCGTCTCCGCTTTGCTGCTGCTGCTGCACCCCTGCAGCTGCAACGCCCTCCAGAGCTGCTGCATGCAGGCGCACTGCAGGTGGTGTTGATATGCTCTCTTCTGTAAATGCTAAGGAGACGGGGGAGAGATACTTCAGAGACCCAACCCTCTCCTAAACACTTTGAACACAACACATCCTCTCCCTCTGCTGCAGTTGCTTCTCTGTCTCCTCCCTCGTGATTGTTGCCGTCTCCTACCCCCAACAAACCTAAGCTCCAGAAGGGCGGCTCTTTGCTGCGTCTTTCTAAGACCCGCCGCACCTCCTCCAGCGCCTCCTCCCCATCTAAAACAGCTTCTGTCGCCTTTGAGGCTGCATGTGCCGCTGGGGCCTCCGCTGCAGGCACTGCACCGAGCCCATTGCACTGCTGCCCTTCAGCTAGTACGCAGGGCACAGGAAGTGGCAGCAGACGGAGGTGAGCATAAGATGAAGGAGAAAAAGAAGAAGAAAACGACGAAGGAGAAAGGGGAGGAGAAGGAAAAGAAGAAGAAGTCTCTAGAGCAATTAAACCAACAACGCCGCGGCGCGCAAGCAGCCCCAAGGCAGCAGTCACATGTGCCCACTCCTCAGCACTTAGCTGCAGGTCTGCTCCAGCAGGAGATGCTGCTGTTACAGGGGCTGCTGCTACTGCAGCAGCTCCACAAGGAGATTCAACAGGACCTTGGGGGGAGTGATATTCCGCGCTACAGAAACGAATGCGGTGGAAGCAGCAACAGCAGCAGGTGCTGCTACTACAGAAGCAATTGCTGCTCCCGCTGCTGCTGCTGCAGCACGCCTGCTTTACATAACAATGATCACTGTGCTCTTCCGCCGTACAGCTGCTGCTGCTGCTGCTCTCTTCAACAGCAGCGCTCCTAACACCAGCAACTGCTGTCCCACTGCTGCTATTACTGCTGCTGCTGCTGGTATTGCTACTGCTATTGCTGCAGCTGCTGCTGTCGCTGCTAGTGCAATTGCTGCTGCTGCGACGGGAGTTCTTTTGCCCCTCTCCAGCGGCCGCTGGGACAGCGAATCCGCCGACGACCTGCACGCAACGCCGAAAGGCTTCTTGCTGCTGATCGTCGTCTTGCTTGCTGTCCGTGATGGTACTGCTGCTGTTGCTGCAGTTGCCGCTGCTGTTGTTGTTGCAGTTGCCGCTTCTACTGCAGTTGCTACTGTTGATGCTGCTACAGTTGCTACTGTTGCTGCTACTGCTGTTGCAGTTGCTGCTGTTGCTGCTGCTGCAGTTGCTACTGCTGCTGCTACTACTACTACTACTGCTGCTACTGCTGCTGCTGCAGGCGTTGCAGTCTTGAAGGAGTGGTGGTATAGGCAGCTGGAGGTCGTGAAGCAGTCTCTTGATTCCTTGCATTTCTCTTCTTTTCCCCTCTGCTGCTATCCGACGAACATATGCGCGGAAGCGCCTGCGCACTCCAACAGCACGAGAACCCCTCTCTAACCAAGAAGGAACGCTAGTAGCTGCTGCTGCCGTAGGCGCTGCAGTAGCCGCTACAGCAGCACCAGCTGATGCTGTTGCTGCTTCACCTGCTACTGCTGCATGTGTAGAAGCCTCTGGTTCATTTGCATTAGCAGCGGGTGTTGCTGTAGGTGCTGCAAATGCACCCGCTTGTGGGCGAGTGGCTATGGGCATGCGACACCGTAGACAGAGGCGCTCTGACTGCCACAAGGCTGTATCTATGGACACCTCTGCTGCAGTTTGCTGCTGCGGTGAGTTGTCGAGGATGGCATCAATTCCTCCTCTTCCATACCCGCCTTCGTTCACCGTCTCCTCCTCCCCCTTCTCCGCTATTGCCGATGCAGCGGATTTGCTGATCCCTTGCTGCTTCTCCTGCCGTCGCTCCTGCTGCTGCTGCACCTGCTGCTGATGTAGCTGCAACTGCGGTTGCAGCTGCGGTTCCTGCTGCACTTGCTGCTGCGGCCGTTGCTGCTGCGGTTGTCGTTGTTGTTGTTGCTGCTGCTGCTCTTCATCCGATAGTTCCACCACCACCGACGCCTCCGGGGGAATGCGTTTGCAGATACCCCTTGTTGGCTGCAGCAGCAGATCGGGAGCTGCCACTGCTGCAGCAGCAGCTTTTTGCTGGGCGTTGCTGCTGAATTTTTGTTGTTTCTTTCGAGGAGGTGGGATGCCATATGAGATATCGTTTTGTGGCAGCAGCAAATTGCATGCAGCAAATTCCCCCAAGTGCTTCTCGTCTTCAGAAGGGGGCTGTAGCAGCAGCCGCTTGCGCACCTTTGGCGAAGCCCAGCCTGGCCTAGGAGACATCGAACCGGGAGCAGCAGCAGCAGCAACAGCACAAGCAGCAGCAACATGTGCTGTTGGTGCTGCTGGTGTTATCTTGTCGTTTGTTTTGTTGCTGCCCTTAGCAGCTGCCTGCTTCGCAGCCTTACAACCTTTTTCGGTCGCCTCCTCTGAGGATCCCCTCAAACGACTGCGGCCACATGGAGAAATGGTGCCCCCTTGGGACGGCGAGGAGGTGCTGCTCCTGCTGCTGTTGCTGCTTGAGGGCCCAGCAATGGGCAGGCGAGCCGTATTCTCTCCTCTCTCTCCTTCTAAGGCCGAAGGCGACAACAGAAGAGGTGGAGAACGACTGACGCCTAGAGGAGAGAAATTCTCTGCAGGGCCCCCCTCTACCTCCGGGCCTTCCAAACCAAAGCGACAGAACAACTGTCGCGGGTGCAGCAACTGTTTTGCTGCAAACTCCAGCTGTTGACAATTGAACTCAATGTGTGCACGTGAACCCCCACCTGCTGCTCCTGCTGCCATTGCTCCGCCGTCAGCCGCATAGGCTGACACCCCGCTGCCGTTGTCGTTGCCGTTGCTGCTGCTGCTGCTGGAGCTCCCTACGCTGTTGCCACTGAGTTTGCGTGTTGCAGGAGAGGTGGCGTAAACCACATGCCCCCCTAAAAGCAGGCACAGAGACAACTGTAACGCATGCATTTCTTCGTTATGCCTCTACCTGGAGGGAGAGAAAAGTACAGCTTATGCCAACCAGCGGTAGCGCTGCGCTTGCTCTTGGTGAATAGCTGTTACTGTTGCTGTATTATATGGAGCAGCAGCAGTTGCTGCTGTTGTAGGGGCAAAACTTGATATTCGTGCTGCAGTTAGTGGGCCGTCGTGTTATCGCTGCAAAGCGGTCGCTGCTGGTACTGCTGGTGCTGCACAAACAAGTGCATCGCGGCCAAGGGCCAGGTGATGCCCACCTTACATGCATGCAAGCAAGAATGTAGGTAAGCAAGCACTTGCATGCATGCGTGGTTGCACGCATACCCTCCCTTTTGCGGCTACATGCGCTTACCGTAGCTGGGGCTTTTGAGATCGAGTCCGTAGGCGAGTGGGAGATGAACACAGTTCTCATTTCCCCATTTTGCATGCAGCGCATGGGAACCCCAAGCCTCCCCCGGCAGCAGAAACGCTAGAGGCCTGAGCTGTTCCTGCTGCACAAGAGCTGTTCTGCAGGAAGCTCGAAGAATTGCAGCAGCTTCCGCAGACCCTAAAGAGCCCCCCGACGACCACCGTGAGAAGGAACGCGGAGGCAAGCCCAAACACTCAACCCTGTAGTGCACCGCTGCCTCCTCCCCCACACTCACAGCCTGCAACGCAACGGCAACGGCAACGGCAAATCACGAAGTATAACAGCGACAAATGAGAAATCAATCCACCTGAGAAATTCGGGCGGCACACAACGATCATAACGACACAAATACGAACAAATACACAATAATAACATCATAAGTACACCAAGCAAGAACCTATGTAACATGCTATTATCATACGAGCCACGCAGAACAACCACACCCAGCAGACCGAAACAACAAGATATGCTGCACCTGTTGCACAACTCCAATAGAAGAACAGAAGAAGCGTTTGTCTTCATTTCTAGGGGCCAACACCTCTACCCACTGGCCAGGGTGCAAGGAACCCTGCTGCTGCTGCTGCTGCTGCCGCCAAGCAGCGAAGGCGAAGACAGCGGGTTCGACTCTTGCTGCTTCAACGCATGCATCGAAAGCACCAAACGTGTCCGCTAAAGGGTCTGCATGCATTCCCCCTGCACTCGGCACACCTGCCAAGCGCGCTGAACTTCTCCCGCCCGCCGGTCCTCGCTGCGGCTGGTGCTGCTGCGGCCGCTGCTGTTGCCGCTGTTGCTGCTGCTGGCGTTGCTGCTGCACGTGAAGAGGAGCAACAGCTTGTTTGCATGCCAAGATGTCTTCTTCGACTGCAGCAGCAAATGGCCCCACCTGCATCCAGCGCACCAGGCAGCGATCGCCCAAGCGCGCAACGAGATACCCATACCTAAACAAAAAACCAGCACATGCAAAACATACACACTAACTGCTGATGCTGCTCCTGCTGCTGCTCCTGCTGCTTCTACTACTACGTTTGTTGCTGGCACCGCAGCCTACCTGAAGTAGGCGGCGTGGGACGGGCTGGAGACTGTCTGGTCTGTGGGGACTCCCCAAACTCGAATAACTGTTAGGCAACACACACAGAACTGCAGCACATGCAGCAGCAGCAACAACAACACCAACAGCAATAACGGCAGCAAGAACACCAATAGCAGCAGCAGAAGCAACAACAACAACAGTAGCAGGACCAGTAACAGTAGCAGCAACAGCAACGGCACAGGAGCAGCAGCGGGGGCCCGCAGCGGGGTTAAGGCGTACGCGGTAAGCGCTGGGGAGAACCCAGAGCAGGAGGCTGTTGGAGATGTGGTGGAGTATCTGCTGCCTTATGCGCCCCCCATTCTTTCAAATTCCCTTCTGTCGCTGCTGCTGCGGCTGCTGTTGCTCCTGCTGCTGCACTCGATGCCAGCATCGCGTCCAGTAGGCAGTACAGCCAGAAGGTTTGAGCCATGTAAGGCTTCCAAAGACTAACAGCTGCAGCAAACCAACACAGCAGCAGCAACAGCAGCATGCCACTGGCTGTTTTCACTAGCCCGCCTGCCGTTCTCTACCTCCTGCAGAAGCAGCTGCTGCTTTTGTTGCTGCTGTTGGTGCTGCTGGTGCTTCCTACCTCGAAACGATGGAGCGTAGTCTCCAATCACTTTGCCCATTCGCCACGTTGCCTTTGATAGTCGAGATACCCGACGCAGCAGCTGCAGCAGTACCAGCAACAGCAGTAACAACAACTGAATCAGCAGCAGCAGCACTATAGGCGAATGGGCTGTAGATTTCTCTTAGGATAACAGAAATAACCTCAAGATGTTCCTCTGCTTCTCACCTCCTCGTCAAATGTCTCTCCGGGCACAAGGGAGCCTAGCAGCTTGGAAGAAGCCCCTAAGTCAAGCTGCCGCAGCCGCAGGCAATGGCAAGAATTTAGGACCCATAGCAGCAGCTGCCGCAACTGCCGCAAGCCGCATTCTCGAGCCAATAGGCACAAAACACCGCTGAGTAAGAGACCTTTTAGTAGCTCCATTCCATCTAGCAAAGGTCCTTCCCCACGGCAGCTGCCGGCAGGAGCAGCAGCAGTGGCAGCAGGACCACCACCAGCAGCAGCAAAGTCGTTCCCCGAGAGGTTCAACTCCCGCAAATCGGGAAGCCGCTGAAGTTGAAGCAGCAACTGCTGCAGCGCAGCCGGAGGCAGCGGCTTATTCCCTATTGCGTTACAATCAAAGTGATTTAAAAAGCGGCAGGAGGATATTGTGCTGCACAAAGCAGCAAACTGGTCTGCAGGCATCTCTGCAGCACTTAGAGTCAAAGAGGTTATCCGCGGCAGCTGCGACACAGCCTGCATAAATCCGGCTGCTGCTGCTGCAGACGGGAACACAGCGTTGCGCAAAGATACCTTTCCTACCGCTTCCTTTGCATGCAAATCCGACAAATGCTTCTCTAGCTGCTCTGGCCGCTGCCGTCCCTGCACAAAGATGCTCTTGCTGTGCGCCCCGCTAAACGGCTTCAAAGTAGCCGCAGTAGCAGCAGGATGAGGACCAGCTGCAGTGCATATTTCTAGTGTTGCTGCTGCTCCAGCAGCAGTGCCACCGGCAGACGATCCCGATGCGACAGAAGAAGACACCTCGCTCCCGTTGCTACTGCCGCTGCTGCTGCTGTGCCGCAACAAAATACCAACATCAGCCTCCTTCGAATCATCGACGCCCTCATGCTTCCCGCTGCTGTTGTTGCTGCGGTTGCTGCTGTTGTTGCTGTTGCCGTTCAGTTGGCACCATTCTGTGGTGCGCGCAGTAGTAGTCGGAGCAGAATGAAGAGAATGCGGGAAGTCATCATCGTCGTCCTCAACAGTTATAATTTCAGCAGTAGGAGGGGGATGTTGTGAACTGGGCAGTCTGTACGCTTGAGTGCTCTCGCTCCGCGGCGAAGAGGGGACCCTCCCTCGCGCTGAAAGCTTCTGCGCCAAAGGGTCCCCTTCTTCAGCCTCCGATACAACAGGGGAGTCCAGAGGGTACAGTTGGTTCCCCAGGGGCCCCCGGGGCACCGGGGGCCCTGAAGGGCTGAGAGATGCAAGGGGGCCCCCAAAAGGTAGTAAGGGCGTGTGGTGAGAGGGGGGCCCCCCTGGTCTAGCTGCACCTGTCTGGACGTCTGCAGCATGCAGGGTGCGCTTCATCTTTGTTTGAAGG
>CAJFCX010000623.1:0-13197 GCA_904066255.1 Eimeria sp. OTU-X
TATATATATACTGGTGCCTCAGCCAGCTCTAGAACGTTTTCGGGTTGATGACAGGAACTTTCTCTAGGTTGGCCTTCAGTGGCTTGTAGAGTCTCGAGACCGCACGGTCTCAAGGGAGACAGTTGAACAGAGTGCTGCACTTACTGATTGTCGCAGGAGCTGAGAAACTCGGGCTGCATGATCCCTCCCTGCATCAAGGATAAACTCTATAGTGACGCCTCGCGGGTCTGCCCTGGCAAAATGACGTGCAATATCCCTTTCTACTAGCCCCACCTTCCTTGTGAGGGCTATGCTAAGGGCCTTGAAGATCTCATCTACTTTCCCGGCGTCTGTGAGGGTGACCTGGGAGTTCAGCCCAACCACGCGCAGCTCTACATGCAGCTGCGGCCTCGGCTCACCGAGACTGCAAGTCCTGTCTGCTGCAGCTCCGCATATTTGCTCTGCAAATGCCACCGTGCGTCTGACCTTCCAAGGGATATCACCAAGTGGATGGGCTGCCTCAGCCGCTGCTACTGCCCCTAAGATATCCAGGCCCATCCCCAAGCAACAGCCGCTTCCACCAACACCCCTAGCTGTCTCGTACTGCTTGAAGCACTTGACACCACACTCAAAGTCCGGGTGGTAAAGGCTACACGTAGGGTCTACGAGGGAGGAAACAGCAGCGTGTAGTTGAGGAAACATTGATGAAGGCAGGCAATCCCGGCCGTCCCATCCGCATGCTTCGTTAAAGCATTCGGGGTCGCACTGCCCATCCTGTGTGCACATGAAGGAAACGCTTTGAAGCTGGCTTCAGCAGCAATCTGGCGGTTTGCAGTCTGTTTATGTATCTGGTTGAGTCTTACTTGGAGGAAAGAGTGGGGACACTGACAATCTGGGAGAGGCACCTCCAGTCCTTGCGCAGCCACTTTGTGTGGGTTTGCTGCGCGGTACCTGTCAAAGAAGTGCCGTCCACAGAAGTCTCCCCTTTCGTTAGTAACGCAATAGAACCGCCCGTAGGCCCTCATCACGGCGCCCAGCAAAGAGTGCCAAGGATCTCTATATCTCTCGCCGTAGGCTTCCACTAT
This sequence comes from Eimeria sp. OTU-X, assembly GCA_904066255.1. Classification (NCBI taxonomy): domain Eukaryota; phylum Apicomplexa; class Conoidasida; order Eucoccidiorida; family Eimeriidae; genus Eimeria; species Eimeria sp. OTU-X. The sequence goes on from CAJFCX010000623.1 coordinate 1,065, forward strand.
TGCTCCAACAGCACCAGTTAGCGGAACAAAACAGCGGCTAGCGCATGGTTCCAAAAGAAGAGATGGAGTTCTTATTGGGCTTTCTTGGGCGAGCAGGACGAGGGTCTGCTGGCAGTAGTCGTTCTCAACCTTCGTGCACACGAGATTCAGGCCTTCTTCGAGAGTTTCCGTCAGAGGGCCTTGGAATCGAGATAAGGTGCCTAGGCGCCTTCTAGGCGCTGTCCCGAGACTGTATGGCCCTCTCTCAAGCGGCGTCCTGGTGATTGTGTCGGTTTGTGCTTGTAAGCCACTGAAAACAGCTGCCGCGGAGACCGCCGCTTGCATGTGGTACTGCGCCCTCTCGCGGGCGTCCAGAACCCGGCGAGCGTGTTGATAGAATCCCTTACTGGAGATGCTTGCCACCTTTGGCTCTCTTTCAAGCCTTCGAGCCGCAGCTGCTTCCGTAACTCTATCGAAAGTCCTGGAGAGTTCTGCCGGAGATGCAGGAACGTCCACTTGCCTACCTTCATCTGTCGGTGCGTGTAGGAGCTGCCACGAAGTTTGAAGCAAGGTCATGCTGTCAAGATACCTCAGATTGCTCCTGAAACAGCTTGTTTCCCCGCAAATATCATCTAGTTGGCTTGACGCCTTTGAGCCAAGGGAACGAAGGTCGGCAGCCTCCAGTGCCTCTTCCACTTGTGCAAAGCAGTACCTGGAGGCGTTGCTCGTGCTGTCCTTATAACACCATGCTTCCACCACGGCTTCGACAGCTTGGACGAGGTCGCAGGCAGCCCCATTCCTGCCTTTGTGACTGTCTACACGAGCGAGGAAGGACGCCCAGCAGTATCGACCCTCCACGGGTTTCTCACAGAATGCCGCAACGGTCTCCTGTGTCAGCCGGCGACCGTACAGCAGAGCTCCACAAGGTCCATCGACAAAGACCTGCAAGCATTTGCAAATGAAGGGAAGCACGCAACATTGCCACTTATTGTATTTAGCGACGCATCCGTCGCTGCATAGTACCGATTTGCCGCTAGAACATCGAGGACAAGCCATTACTGAAGCGGACGCCATGCAAGCTCTACTTTCGCTCGAATACACGGCTGAGGAGTTCTTGCAGACGAATGCTGGGATGAGTGTGGACCGTGCGTTGCCTATATGGGGGCAGAATTTCTTTCGTATCCTACCTGCAGCTCTTCTTGGAGGCTGCAGCAGCTGTTGGCGTCGGATCGGTAGCTCAGAGGGTCAAAACAAGCTCCGCGCAAAGTGCTTACTCCGGGTGGAAGGGGCATATGCACGGGTGGAGCTTCTCCAAATGAATAATCCACTGACGCATACGAAGGAGTTCCTGGCCTTCTTCCATCCCTGTCGAGGATGCGGGGCAAATCAACTGCCTGAGACGACGGTAAAGGCAGCCCAGCAGCGGCGAAGATAGCTTTGGAGTGCGAAGCTGGCGAATACGACCCAAAGCCGCTTTCCCAATGGGCTATCGGTAACCGTCGTTGTTCAGTGCCTTCTATTGTGAAGGTGAAGGGGCGTGAGGTGAGAGCCATGGCAGCTGAGACGAGGGATTTGTCGGTAGGATCTATCAATGTCACTCCTCTCTCGATGAACTGTTGCTTCAAAGCCGATAAAAATCTTTCCGGGAGATCATCTGTAAGCAAGCTTGAAAATGGTACCGCTGTTCTAGTCCAGAGGACCCCGGCGTCGATGAGCAAAGGACAGGACGACAGCGGAAACCCTAAAACAGCCTGGAGCCGCCGACGGTTATCTGCGGAGGCACGCAGAGACAACCGTAAGGAGAAAATCGCCTCACTTTAAACCAGCGTGAGAAAAGCTTCAGGGACAACAGACGACAACAGTCGCAAGCACACAACAAGGATCTGTCAAAAAGTAATCCCCATCATGGCAGTCCCTGCTGGTGTCCAGCAGAAAACAATACAAGTATTTAGCATGGCTAGGGAGTTTGGAGAACCTTCGAATAATAGACCTACCACAAACCCCACAAGTTTTCCTACATGCATCCTTAACCCTGGCTTCCTTCGGAAGCCAGTCAGGCAGTTGCTTTTTTTGAGCAGCTGCCAGATCGTGGAGCTTGGAGTCACAGAACGCTTCCATCATGGCGCAGCTATACCCCATTTCGGCCACACGGGGGTCGTCCTCACAAACTCCCGAAGCCCTCAAGCCGTCATTTCTTCGGTCGAGCCCTACCGCCAGTAGCCTCAACTCATCGGGCGGTTGCACCCTCAGGGCAGCGGAAAGAGCAGTAAAGAGAGCAGGAACCGCCCGGTACTGCAGATCCTGAACCACATTCAACAGTAGGAGTAGACAACAGCACCAGCAGCGTGGGACAGTGCTTATGAGGAAGCAAGCAACAGACAAGCTTGCTACTAAAAGGCATCTGGCGTCGTGCAGAGAAAGCTCGCCCCTTCAGGAGTTGTGCTGCGCCTCCTGGTTTCCTGCCTGCACTTTCAGCACGCTATGCTGGTCAGCCCAGGGCCAAACGCAGTCGTGTTACCCCTGCGTTTCGTATGTACGCCTTGATATACTGAACGGTGACTGTTCTGGGTGCACAGCGGAGTTTCGGCTTGCTGAACGTTCCATCCTGGCAGATGACCTCTTCTCCGTTTCTGCCGGCTACACGTACGAACTCAGCGCGGCACGAAAGTCGGCGAGTGGCCCCGTGGGCAGTGCCTCTGCCCTCCTGAATGACGCCTTCTCCAAGGGCTTTAAGTGGCGACGGATCACAGGGGGCGCAAGGCCTGCAGCGGCCTCCGCAATCAATGCCTTCCTCGTCTCCATTCTGGAAGCCGTCGAAACAGGTGGGGACATCTATGCAGCCTCCGCAGTCAAGCATGCACGCGTCCCGCACGGTGGCGCTTGGGGGAACCCCTGAGGGCAGGGGATCATCGCTGAGATCTGACAGCTTAGCGTTGCAGCCAAGAGGGGACGCCTTCACCAGAAGGGCGCAGCTGAGACCCGCTCTCTCTACCATGGGGTTGTTGCGGCAGCTTCGGCGCCGTCCGGCTGTGTCTACCGTCCCTCCTCCCCCAAGTGAACTCCCGCAGAGCCCGCACGTCTTGGGGCAGAAGTCTTTGATCATGTCGTGTCGATGCAGATGGCGGGGAAGAGAGAGAGACTGGGGCAGCAGCTCTCCCAGAGTCGTTTCACAGCCCTTGCTTGCGAAGTCAAGCAACATTGCGCAAGAATATCCCAGTTGAGGGAGGCGCCCGTCGTCGAAGCAGTCTGATGGTGTTGCTGCACCTCCTGTAGCGGTTGCTGCTTCCGGCCCTTCGGCGCCAGCAACGAGAGGAGGACACGCATTACAGGACTTGAGGCATGCGTCGCGGACCCGGGTGGTGGGAGGGACTCCTGCTGGCAGCGGTTCTCCGCTGAGGGAGGATAGCAGGGCCTCGCAGCCTCCTCTGCCCTCTGCAGCCGCAATCAGCATGTCGCAGGAGTATCCCATTTGTTCGACCATTGGATTGTCTACGCACTTCTGAGCTGGACAAGCTCCGCAGGTGTACGGACAGGCGTCTCGGAGCGTCGCGCCTTTGGGAACGTCGGGAGGCAGAGGTGTACTGGAGAGAGACTCCAGCTCCACCGAGCAGTCGCCGTTTAAAAAGTCCTTGATTTGCCGGCAGGTGTAGCCTGGAGGAAAAGAGGGGGAGCGAAGCAGCTTAAGATTCACGTGGCCCGATACAGCTAATCTTAATAGAGACGTGAAGTGCGGATTGGTGCTGGGATGCGATATCTCCGGAGTTGGGTCCCCCTGTGCTGGAGCGAACCGGCCCACCTGTTTCTTGCTCCACCATTTTGTTGTCGCAGCAACCTCCGAGGCAGCTAGGCTCCTCCTCTAGTGGCGGGCGAAGTCGCGTCAGCACTGACTCTGCAGGACAAGCACACGCAAATGGCAAGAGGACTAGAGGGGAAGGTAATCCATGACCTTGAAGTGGTGCAATTTCCAGCACACATGTATATTCCAGGGCTTTGCCGTCAGCTTCCTCGGGTTTTCCCATTAGGCAGCACATTGCCCTTATCTCAGGGTGTCTTGTGTAGCTGACGACTGCAGCTTCTGCAGGCGTCATACGTATTGTGTTGCTGTAGCTGGCGTGGAGCTCTTTTATTATGCATCGACCTACTCACCTTCACAATAGTCACATGTGTGAGGGCAAGCATCACCAAGTGTAATGTCAGATGGGGTCCCCTGAGGCCAATGCTTCTCCTCTAGCAAGGCCGAAAGGGGAGCTGAACATCCCCCAAGGCCCTGGGACTGAGCGAGGGTCAACAGCAACTTGCATGAGGAGCCTGCCTCCCCCACAAATTCAAAGTCCGTGCACGCAGCTCCACGAGGGGTTGAAGGCCGCTGTAGCCTCGTGGGGTCTGCGGACAGTGGCATGCACAGAATGCTGACCGCAGTAAGCCGCCTAGAAGGGTAGGGCGAATCTTCCTCTAAGGATGCCACGGGCTCGGCTTTGTTGCTCTCAGTTTCCTGTGAACTGCACGGGGTCTGCAACCAAAGCCTCAAGCTGGGATGCCGCACCAAAGCAGCGAGACCAACTCCACACCAGCCCCAGCATGCACCAGGAATGGAATGGGCAGCAGCAGAGCAGCAAGAGAGCCGCGTCCAAAGTTCAAAAGGCGTTGTGCCCATGTACCGAGGATGGAGGTATCGGTTTACCTCACATTTTCCGATGCCAACGTACCGTCGCATGCATTGCACGTCTTCGGGCAAGCATCCTTAACCCTCGTTTGGTGGGGGATTCCAGGCGGCAGTGTTTGGTCTGGCTTAAGGTCTACTAGCCTGGCTTCGCACCCTTCCCCTTCTTCTTCAGCAACAGCCAGCAACAGCTTACAGCTGTAGCCCATCTCAGCCACCAGAGGATCGTCTTGGCACGACGCCAAATCGGTTGTCCGCGAACCAGGGCGGCGGAGTCTGTCAGGATCTATGCAGGCACCCCACAGTTGCAACGCGCAGCTCAGGAACCAATCAGAAGGTGGAGTTTGCCTAACTGTCCCATTCAGTGTACTACATTGTAATGCCACGTTTCGTCTGCCTTGCCAAGCCGGGATGTCCCCTTCTAGTGCCTACGAGTGCGTTACTCTGTTTCCACTCTGGATTCATATTGACTACATATCCGGTACTGTTTGCTATTGCTCCCCCCGTCCATACCGTTGCAAGCTCTGCAGGTCCTTGGACAGGCGTCTTTAACCCTTGTGATGGGTGGCACTCCAGGTGGAAGGGCTTCGTCTGGACGCAAATCCTGGAGGCGACTGTTGCAGCCCTCAGGTGTCCCTTCGGCGACTGCGTAAAGGACCTTGCATGTGAATCCCATAGCCTTGACTTGAGGGTCGTCTTCACAGGCTGTCGCGGGATCGTCCTGCTCTTCTTCCTCGTATTGCTGATTCTGCTGCTGCGTGTCTACTTCGTGAGGGCTCACAGCAACAAATTCCTCTTCGTCGTCTTCGTAGGTACCCTCTGCTTCTTGCTGCGGAGCTGCGCCAATCTTGGCCTCGCTCCGACAGTCGCCTTTGTCGAACTGACAGGCGGCAACGTTACAGGCTTGGTCGCAGTACCTATTCCCGAGGAACCATAAGGGACAGCCTCTAGAGCACTGCTTGCAGAGACCACACGTCTGAGGGCAGGCGAGTGCAAGGGTGGCGTCTGGTGGTAGAAAAGAGGGGAGATCCACCCCCGCATCTGCAAGTAAGAAGTCGCACTTGAGCATCTTCTTCAGTGCCTCACAGGATTTGCCGGACTTTTCCTGCACCTCCTGTTGGTCTTCGCAAACCATCTCCACTCCAGCAACTACAGTCACAGGGGGACCCTGCGGCACTGCCTCCTCCTCTTCAGATTCATCTGGTCCCAGTTGCTGCGCTTCCAGCTGTGAGCGAGTCTCCTCATCAATGCATTTAAATGTGGCGTGATGGGGTTTGCTGCCGTTTTGTGTCCCAGCAACGCCCACCTCCCAGCTGTCTGTGCACCCAACAGCCGTATCACCTCCAGCCGCCTCTGCAACACAGTCCCCCCCGGTTGCTGCTGCTGTTAGTCCTGAGTTTGGGGCGGCGGCGTTGGGGTCCGCCTGGGTGATGCGCCAAATAAGCCGTTTGATTGGTTTGTTTACTGTCGGGGGAGTTTCCTGTGCCCACAGAAAGTGAGCAGATGGGCCAAGAGTGTCTTGTAGGAAACGGGGCAGACTGCCGTGGGGGTCCCCTCTTAGGAAGATGCCGTTGAAAACTGCGGCGTCTCCAGCAAATCCACTGACAACGATGAAGGGACAGGGGTCTGCGGCGCAAGAGGGAAGCATCAAGGCTTCTTCCTCGTCCTTTTTCAGAGGGAGGTCAGGAGGTTCAAGAGCGAATTCGCCTTTGCCCACGCATGTGATGGCTAGCTGTCTCATGGAAGAGAAAGGAGACAGGCGCATGTCTGGGTCTGCACAGCTCGCTATGAGGGTTTGGCCTTCGGTCATCATAGAGGTTGCGGGCTCCAGTCGTATTCCTGGGGGCAGCCGTCCGAGGGCGCAATCCCCGCCGCAGTCACCCAAGTCCATCTGACAGGCTTCATTGTTACAGGGTTCGTCGCAGTGCCTGTTTCCAAGGTCTCTCAACTGGCAGCCGGGGGCGCACTCAGCGCAGACCCCGCATGTCTTGGGGCAGGCGTCGCTGACGCGGACTTCGGGCGGCAGGTCGTCGGGAAACGGTTGGTTGTTCTCTTCCGCCAGTTCCTGCAGCCGTCGGTGGCAGCCCATCGCCAGCAGCACCTTGCACTCCACCCCAGTCAACAAAGGCACGTCTGGGCTGTCTTCACACGGAATGCCAGGACAGCGGTGGAGGCCACAACCCCGGCGCTGCTGCAGCTCTGGGCAGTCAGCTCCATTCCCCGTTCGTGGCAGCAGCACCTGTCTCTCCCGAGTGTGGACCCCTCCGCCGCACTCCTTGGTACAGGCTCCCCACTCGCCCCACTCAGATACCTTGCAGTCCGAGCCAAAGCAGCTGAACTCGGCGCAGGGATCAAACTCCTCAAGCGAATCGCAAGGTTCGCCGCCGTTAATTGGCGCTTCCACCACCTCCACCACCACATAACACAACGCAGCATAGCAGACCAAAACATTCACAGATGCATACATATATACACACATAGCACGCATACATCCATAACATACATGACATACATGAGATATAATATATATATATATATATATATATATATATATATGTACCTTCAGGGCAGGAAGCAGATTGGTAACACATGCATAAATAGCAGAGAGAGGGGATGTGGGTGCAAAGACAAAAGGGGGCCTCCCATGCACATAGCTCAGGCACACTGGCGGCTTCAGCAGTGACAATTTCGCCACGCCGTCTTCTTCTCCGAGGCGATAGACACCCAGGGTATCTCTCGCACTTAGAGAAAGCATCGGTGGAATCGCCACGGAGGCCGTACCTCTCTGTGTCTCTGCTTGTAGCCGCCTCCACAAGTGGCACTACAGGGACCCCATTCGGACCAGCTACTGAGGAGACAGTCTCTGATGCACGGTTTATCCACAGAGCAGTCTGCTGTTTGTTCTGTCTCCCTGCAAGGTTCGCCCCCAAACTTCGCTTCCGATAGGATGCGTCGGATTCTACGCTGCTGGCCCACGTCGCACTCTCCCTCGCAATCTCCCCAACTACTCCACGGTGTGTACGCGCAGTTTACAGGGCAGGGGATATCTGCGTTGCAGCCCCGTTGGACTTCTTCAACTTGGGGACATATGCTCCTTGCATGGGGCGGTGGCTCCCTCAAGATCTCTCTATAGCGGCGCCGTGTCGTCTCGCTGCCATCCGGAGGGAGACAAGGGGAAGAACACTCTGTCCATTCACTCCATTCGCTCACTGGGCAGGACGGCGCGCAGGGCTGCAGGTTGCAGGCCTCTGTGTCTTCCTTACTGCCCGTGCACGGTCTGCCCCCTCCCACCTCAAAGGCCTCCACTCGGCGAAAGCGCTGTCGCGTGCCACCGCCACAGAGAGCAGAGCAGTCGCTCCACTCACTCCACTCCCCCAGATTGCAGTCCGACGGACAGGGACCTGCAGGGGAAAAGCAGGCGGCGTCCTCTCGAGTTGCACCGCAGACCAGTCCTGGAGGATCCACAGAGGCGGCTGAGATGATGCGCCGTGAGCGGGAGGTCTTTCCCTCCCCACAGGTGGCGGAACATGCCGACCATTCACTCCAAGGAGACATATCACAGTCCTTCGCTGCACCCCACACGAACCCAAAACTTCACAAACATGCAGCGGGTAGCTTTTCTAAACCTCAGCTAAGCCCTCTTTCTCTCGGTACTGTTACTACTGCTGCACGATTGCGGGTTTCCGCGAAAGACTGCTTGCAGGGACTCAAGGGCCAGGCTGCTTACGGCAGGGATACGACCCGCATACTTGGGTTTCCGTGAGCACGGGGCACTCGCGGCCGCCGTTGGCAGGCTGTCTCACCACTGACCGCTGGCGCTGCTGCTGACCGCCCCCGCAAGTGGCAGTGCAGCTGCTCCAGGCCCCCCAGGCAGTCACCTGGCAATCTACAGCTGAAGCCGCATGGGACACAGAAGGAAAATAGAGGCCATTTGCATTGGGAACGGCACAGAGCTAGAGAGGCAAAGCAGTAAAAGGCAACGAGAGGCCAGCACGCTAAGCCAAGGTGGTCTTGCGTCCCCATTTTGGGGTCAAAAATTTGAGACAGACAGAACACCACTTGCTGCTGCCTAATCGGCGGTTTTGTTCTGGCATATAACCGTGAGAGCTCGCGTGTCGGAGCCTACGGCATGGAGGTCCCTGACAAGCTTCAAACCGCTCGGATTCTGGACAGAGGTGCTGCAAGACTCTGCCACTGGCGTCTTTTGGGAAGGCGAGGACGACGCGAGAGGAACGCCTGCGGCCGGGCCCGCAGGTGGCATCGCAGGGCCCGTACTCAGACCACTCTCCCCAGACACAGTCCGGCACTGCCTGCCCTACCATGGCCTCGCAGGGTGTTGTGGCGCAGGGCGCTTCCTCAGCCAGGTCTCTGCAAGCCTTTCCGTTCCCCTGGGGAACCCGCGTTATCTCGCGGGTGCGCCGACGGCTTCCTCCCCCGCAGGGCCTGCTGCATGCAGACCACTGCGACCAAGGCCCCACCTGGCAGTCCACGTCGCAACGGAAACCCAGGGTGGAACAAAGTAAAGACTCCGACAGACTCGACGGGTTTGGGCAGTCCACAGCCTCTAGAAGCACAACGCGGCTCCGCGTAGTCGTGGGGTTTGTCACCCCAACCTGCACGGAGAGAGCAAAAATACATTTTTTAAGGGTTACTGCAGTCTTTCGCTGCTGCTGGTTTCACTGCAGCAACAGGATATCAGCAGCTACCCTATGAGCTATTTTGACTCTTTCCTTTTCTCTTCTGTTTCGAGTGGCTCCGTGCTTTCCTCAAGCTGCATTCAGCCACCACTATTTTTGCTTGCGCCAGGTGGAGTGGACCGAGATGCATTTACGGTTGCCTGACTGGACGACTGTGCTGTGGTGCAGTGCAACTCGAGATTAAGGCTCAGATAGCATCGGTGCCGCAGGCCTGCATAAGCAAGCAGCGAGGCTGTCAGGCTCTGCCTGGACGCGCCAGTTTGCTGGCTGTACAGACGAACAGCTCTGCTCACCTGCTGGCACAGGGCACTGCATGACGCCCATTCCGTCCAGTCGCTGAGGATACACTTGGGGGGGCAGTGGCCGCCGCACGGCCTCGTCTCCTCCAGGGTGCCGCATGGGCTTCCCGTGTCCGTTGGAGCCTCTAGCACCTGCCGGCTTCTGCGTTGCTCGCCCAGACCGCAGGGGTGGGAGCAGTCACTCCATGCAGACCACTCGCTAAGGAGGCAGTCCGCCTTGCAGGGGCCGCGGTCGCACGGCCGGAGCTGGTCTAGAGGGGGACACTGCTCGCCTGCCCCTTTTGGAGCTTCTAGCACTTCCCGCATGCGGCGCTGCGTCCCCACACCGCAAGGGACGTTGCAGGGAGTCCAGGGGCTCCACTCAGAAGCAAGGCAGTCAATGGCTGCAGACGAGAGACCACAGGAAAAGGCGGCCTACCACTGGGGACAAGAGGGCACAGCACATACAAGTGCAGCAGGCGGAAAAAGACAGACAACTCCAAGTTGCACCTGGCAGATGTGGATAAAAAAGGAGACAGATCAGCGCAGTTGGATACCATTTATAAGAAAAGACAATAGAGACCCAAAGTAGGGGAGTGTTGGATGGCAAGGGAGCCAATGGAGGCGGGGGTTGCCTACCGCAATCATGTAGGTTGCAGGGAGCTGTTTGCGAACTGGGGGGACAGTCTGCGTCTGGCTCGAGCGCGAGAACAGTCCTTGTTCTTGTTTTGCTGCCGCCCTCACAAGGTTTGCTGCATTCTGTCCATTCGCTCCAGTCCCCCAGGTGGCAGCCGCCGTCGCAGGAGAAAGTGTTACACTCCCGCGTCTCCAGCAATTCAGGGCATGGCTCCCCGTCTTCTACGGGCGGAGCCAGCACGCTGCGCTGGCGCGTCTGCTGGCCCCCGCCACAGGAGGCCCCACATGCAGACCATTCCGTCCACTCGCTCACGCGGCAGTCTGAAGCGCAAGAAGTCAGGTAGCATCGACGCTCTTGTTGGAGTTCGGGACACGCCTGGCCTGTGCATACATCGCACGAGGGAGGCAAACCCAGACACAGACAACCGGCACTCAAGATGCCAAGCTGGGGTTTCTTTTATTCGCATTAGCGGAGTGCGTGTAGGCATTTTGTTTACTAAACGCCCGAGGGACAGCCTCAAGCAACGGAAAAAAAGATGCAGCACTGATTTCTGCGACGCTGCAGTGAAGGCAGACAACAGCAGCAGCTTGCCTTCTACGTCCGGCTCTTTCAGCACCTGCCGCTCCCGTACGCTGAGTCCGGGTCCACAAGGTGCGGAGCAGGCGGACCACTCAGTCCACGGGCCCACCTGACAGTGGCTGGGGCAGGGCACCTCTGCATTGCAGCCTTCACGTGTCTCCTGCACAGACAGGAATGGCAAGGTGCACATCAAGGCCCATGTCTAGCGTACGCCCCGAGTCGTCCACAACTCAAGTCCTCGACGCATCTACTATTGCTCATCAGGCCAACACTCCAGATCAACTTGGTGGAACGGGTCAACCCGTCAGCACACCAAGTACGCATATAACAAAGCTCAGGAGGGCATGCGGCAACTCCTTATATCAACGTATGGACAAAGGAGCGCTAGGGAAAATCTGTACAGCGGCCGTTTGCCCCGGCCGTATTGAACCGCCCCAGCAACGTTGGGACTGGAAGCTGCAGAAGCACTGCAGCTGCCACACTTTGCACCCGGGGCATCAGCAACAGCAGCCTCGTTTTAGTCGCGGACTGCATGAAGTACTCGAAACGTATATTACACACACTCCTGCTCCACCGCAGATGGCGCAAGCGGCTTCAGTTGCACTGGCTAGAGAGACAGCAACAGCTTGCGGAGGTCCGCTTTTGTCGCCTTTAGTAGAGAGGAGGGCAGCGTACCGCTGCGGGTGTATCCTCAAAGGAAGCCCCGTGTGTCTCCATGGTTTAATACGCTGTGGACATGCTGTTTTCACTTGGGCCTTATTCTGGTGATTATCGGGGCATCACATTTGCGTGCTTGCGTGTGCAACTATTTAAAGACGGCAGAGTTACCTCGAGTTTGGGGCAAGGGGCCCCTCCTTGTTTAGCTCTGCTTTTGACCTCCCTGCGTCTGCGCTCTGTACCGGGGCCCCCGCAAGTGACACTGCATGGCGACCACTCTGCCCAGGGCCCTACAACGCAGTCCGCGCTCCAGCAGTCTCCTCCGTCGAATTGGCAGGCAGCATTGTTGCAGACCTCATCACAAAGAGTGTTTCCGAGAAACCAAAGGGCGCATCCGGGGGCGCATTCCTCGCAGAGCCCGCATGTCATGGGGCAGGCGTCTGCGACGCGACTGAAGGCCGGAATGTTTGCAGGCAGTCTTCCGTCTGGAGATATGTCAATAAGCCGCTTTTCGCAGCCCAGGCGACCCCCAAGAGATCGCGCTATCAGCCGACATTTCACACCAAAGTCCTCAACGCGCTCGTCATCTTCGCAGATCAAGCCATTGCTCTCCAGGAGAGGCCGCGAGCCGCGCCCTCCCCCACCC
>CAJFCX010000624.1:0-13179 GCA_904066255.1 Eimeria sp. OTU-X
TCAAATAAACTATAACTGTTTTAATGAGCCATTCGCAGTTTCACCGTATAAAAGTTTATACTTAGACATGCATGGCTTAATCTTTGAGACAAGCATATGACTACTGGCAGGATCAACCAGGTTGCTATCGTTGTCTATATTATATCCAATATATATATACATTCACATGGTCCCCTTCATATTTACTAGCGTAAATAGTATTGATGACCATGTACAGCACAATATATTGGTTATAACAGACTAAACAGCAAGAATAAACTCGTTTTCCTCCCCTTGTGATATCAATAAAGTATTAACCTTTAATGAATAATCACAAGGATTTAAACGAATAAAATCGATATCGATATATGAATATATATACCATCTACACCAATATGCAGATCGTATACCTTTCAAATATCATCCTATTGGCAAATTCACCGCCACAAGTTGCATAGCTCGTAATACCATCGAACATCAATTGTACCGATTTTGCCTCCTATTAACCCGAGTGTGTCTCCTCAAGTTAACCGGCAATTATATACAACTTAATGTTCTTAGGAAACGAACCATGCCTTCCTAGCACCCAATATACTATATGATGTATTTGCTCATATAGTACTCGCAGCGCACTATGCTTTGTTACCGTAACTCTCCGCAGAACACACCAATACAACACCAACAACTTGCCGACAAACCCTAACTCAGCCTCTTTAGGGGATATCAGGAATGCTTAGAGCAAACCTACTGTACCCCAGAACACTTAACTCTTGCTCGCCACAATCCAGTCTTGCAATCAACAGACTTCCCTGTCGCACAGGTGAAGTATCTATGATAACAAGGCCAACTGTCTTCCTATATCCAACCACAAAGACGCATCAGCACGCCATTTGCGACGCGACGCGATATAAGCATTGCTCCTCAGTGCCGCTCCTATCTGATCAGCACTGCTGACAACACCTACATCAACCAATTCACGCCTCGCCAGACGAGACGCGCCAACCAACTCCCCTCACACGTCTATGCCTCACGATCACCTTGACCCCTCACACCCATAATGACGCGACCACTGCATCGAAACCTACCACCACTAGCGTTCACATGCCAAAGTCCTACGCGTGCTCCTATGCAGCACACCTTACCCTGTCCACACCTTACGTTGTCCTGTTACCTACAGACAAAAAGCGATGGATCCTCCTCATCTCCAGTTTCCGACGCCTTCATATTGGAGTACTTTGCCTTAATTGGATCTGCAAACACGCATAACAACAAATAAATTGAATAAGCAACAGAATAAACAACAGTGGAGTGGGGCACCCTCACCATGTTGTACAAATGTGCCATCAGACCACCGGACGAGCACGGCCTCTACAACTTACGTGGGTGCTGTCATGGATAACTAAGTATGCTGCATTGATCTTATTCATGCAAAGTACATTTATTCACGAAATTAAATTACAGATGGAAGGAAGGGGCTCATGACATCTGCATACACATGCAGCAAGGCGACTTGACCACCATGTCAAAACGTGCTCAACCAGTAGAGAGGCCAATAATGGTCCCCACTGCTGCCGAATAAGAGAAATGTTCAACAAAAGGCATTATATAAACAGTATCATGTCCGCTTCAAAGCAAAGCGTATTTTGTGGCATTTGCTGGATAAACGTCGCAGCAACAATTCCTACAGCTGGGGCTGATGACCGACAGCTCTCTGTGGAAAGGCTGTCGCTGATGGTCGAGTCATTGCTTCCACTGGGTCTTCTTGAATCCCGCATTTAGACATACAGGCATACATTCGTAAATAATGCAAGCCTGTGTAAGTCGTACTCTCATAACCTTGCTGTCCTTATTGTCGTTGCTGCTGCAGCAACAACGACAGTGGTGTTGCCGTTGATGTTGTTGCAGTTTGTGTTTTGTTGCTGCTGCATTTGCTACCGTTGTTGCTGCTATTGCTATTGCTGCTGTTTTTGCTGTTGCAACTGCATTTGATGTTGTTGCTCTTGTTGGTGTTGTTGCTGCTACTGTTGCTCCTGGTGCTACTGCTGTGGCTACTACACGTGCTGCTGTGTCTGTTGTTGTTGTTGTTTGTTGTTGTTTGTTGTTGTTTGTTGTTGTTTGTTGTTGTTGTTGTTACTATTATTATTATTGCTATTGTGTTTGCTGCTGCAGTTGCTGTTGTTGTTGCAGCTGCAGTTGCTTTTGTTCCAGCCTGCATGAAGCGATGCAAGTATCCACTTCACCCCGATCGCGCAACCCACGCCCCTCCCCCTTCCTCATGCAGCACACTACGTTGTACTAGATTCTAGAGCTTAGGGTTTATCGTTCAGGTGTTTAGGGGTTGGGAAGTAGTGTTGTTGTCGACTGCCCTCCTTTCTAGATAGAGAAAAGGCCAGCAAACAGCATCAACCCTGTCGGCATGTGGCTTGCTTGCGATCGTAGCAGCTCCGTCCACCTCGTTCGAGATTCCAAATAGTTTTGTTCTAAATGCATATACTCGCAGAAGGGCGAATAGACCCCTTCCACATGATGGGTCTTTAATAGTTAGACTATCTGCATACTTATACTGAACTACTATGTAGACAATCTGCATGCTAATAGGGCACGTTGTATCTTGGTTTTCGTCTAAAGATTGCAGTAAACAACCCACAGCCTCTTACATTCCTTTCGATAACGCTCATCAACTCTAGCCACTTTCATTGACTCTCCTCTCTTTTAGATTACTAATACTGCAATGTATAAATATGAAATATTTATGCGCACATTATACATAGAGATGTACGAAAACAAACTTATTATGCAGGATACTTCTCCAATATATATTGCATCTACCAATATGTATGCCTACTCTTTTGCCTACATATATCTGTATTACATGTACACTATATACATTCAGTAAATAAAAGCCCGGTTGAGGAGTAAAAGCCTCCTACCCTTCCGTTTTAAATACCAAAGAGACGAAGTCTCGGAAGGGGATACTCACTGATTAAAATGGATTTGCCAAGCGCAAACAAACCAAACTACTTGTGGGCGTGTAAATAACATCGACAAGGGGACACTGGGGAGGTGATACCTGCCCATCACCAGCAGCACAAGCAAATCAATAACCAAAGAATCGAGAAAACGTATTATTGCTTTTGGTATAGATGTTGAAAAAAATACATACATACACATGCACTGTGGAAATAATTGCAGATGCACCTAACTATGCAGAAATATATTTCCATATACTTTCCGTGCCCCCCAACAAGTTTGAACTGCACAACATTGCAGCTGCAACAGCAACACAACCACATGCTGCATCAAACAGAAGTCCTAGGGGTAGGCAACTGACTATTATTCGTAAGCAGACCATGTTGTGCCGTCTCTCTTCAAGCAAGCCAACACTAACGTAAAATAACCTAAATAAAGATACAGCATCCATCGTACTACGATGACAAACGAAACACAGAACACAATTGTGCGATGGGAGAGAGGGCACCCGGGAGGCAAGGAGCCAGCTGCAGTTGCCTAAATGCATGAATCGAACATACCTACAAATTGAGAAAAAAGTTTGCACATACTTTGTATCAAATTGTATTGATGGCATACATCTCTTAACTTTTCCTCACTACTAGGTTCCAGTCCTTGACACCCACTCTGCGTTCTCCTAACTTTTCCTCACTACTAGGTTCCAGTCCTTGACACCCACTCTGCGTCGTCTCTTCTATACGGGTTGTACTCCATGGTACTAAAGTCACTGTTTGGGAGTTTGTTGAACAGGTATCTTTTCAGGTTCACCGTCTCTTCTGCAGTTGGCCTTTTCCCCTGTTTGAGCAAATCCAGCGCTTTCGTAAGCCTACGGATCATTTGTCTGTTTTCGTTGAACCTGTGGCCGTTACCGCCCTTGTGGGAATACACAAGTGTTGTGGGAATCAACTTTACAAAGTTCTCCCAGTCCTCCCGCGACTCTTCAAAATTTCCCAGCACATGTGCAACAGAGACAATTGCGTCAAGAAGCAAATAACGACGACCCAGCAAATATGCAGCGCGCACAGGAGCTATCTCCTTCACCCTTGTCCTGTGACGGCCCAGTAGGAATTTACCCAGGCGAATCGCAGCGGTGTATGCTTTATGAGCTTCGACACTATCTAGAGTTTCCTTTTTGAAAAGGCTTCGCAGACACAACAAACAGCGATGTGCCATACCTTGAGGCCCGTATGACTCGTCAGATTTCATGATCAACAGAGGAGGTGCAGATGCACCCGGGGCAAGCACAGGCAACCGATAAAATGGGTGCGCATCGAAAGGAAATGGCCCAGAAAATGCTGGAAAACCCGTGCTGTAACCCCCGATGGCAGTTCCGCTGCTTCCAGCAGAAGCACCATCTTGATAACTGGAGGTGCTCGCTTGGACTCCCTCCCCTGCAGACCCCAAAGATTCGTCCGGACGCAGCTGAGTTGGATGCAGTTGGGATTCAGTTCTGTTGGCATGACCAGTTGGTTGTCTAGAAGGTCCTGGGTTTTCGTCGTCAGTAGAATCAGACATTTCAAGTGAGCCGAACGAGTCCGGCGAATCATCAGAGACAACTTTGTTGTAATGCAAATATAAATTCAATGCGGAATCAGAGAGCCATACATCAGGAGAGGTAGGACCACCAACTCCTCTAGGGCCCCGTCCTCCTCTCTCCTCTGGTTCGCTGGGGTATGCGGGCATTTTAGCTCTTCCCCCTTTTTCTGTGGGGACCTGGAGCATCAATCGCTTGGCAGGAGGGGGAGAATGCAAATCACCGCCCCGCCGTGGAAAGGCCCGAAGACGCTCCTTCAAAGAGATCGAAGGGGCCAACTGAGCTGGTTCATCGCTTGCCTCAAGCTCCTCCATCAAGCTTCCACCATCTGCTGGACCGGGAGGTGTTGCTGTGTGGTGATGGGGAGGTTCTGGCCCCAATGATGTTGCAGCCGATGAGCTGCCATCACTAAGAGGCTGCTGCGATACCTCTCTCGTACCAGGGGTAGTTCTTGTAGTCTTAGTACTAGTAGTAGAAGCAGCAGAAGATGTAAAAGCCGGAACAGGACTCACCAAGTATTGCGTCGCTAGATTCGTGTGCTGCTGGATAAGGAGGGAAGGGTCAGAAGACTGGTGAGGTGGTCGGGAAGCCGAATCCCCCTGGGTTCTCTTGGGCTGTGATTGGAGTGGGATTTGTCGCTGTAAGTGCTGTTGTTGCCGTTGTTGGGGTAAAAGCATAACCTGCTGTCCTTGCTGCGGCACGAGCAGCATGCGTGGTCCTGTCTGAGGCACCAGCCACACCTGTTGCCCTTGCTGCTGCTGAATCACCAGCTGCTGCTGTCCTTGCTGCTGCTGAATCACCGGCTGCTGCTGTCCTTGCTGCTGCTGAACCACCAACGGCTGCCGGCCTTGCTGCTGCTGAATCACCAAGTGCTGCCCTCCCGAGACAAGACTCACCTGCTGTTGCCCTTGCTGAGGTAACAGCAGCACTGTCCCCCCTCGCTGTGGCAGCAGCAGCATCCCACTTTGCTGCTGCTGCTGCTGCTGCTGGCTGGCCCATTGCTGCAGCGCTGGTTGTGGTGGACGGTGTAGCAAATCAGGGCTTGACTCCTCCAATTCTAAGCACAGCTTAACGAGAGCTGTAACGTCAGGATCCTCATCGGACGGCGGAGGCGAGCCCCCTCCCGCTAGTCGTCGGGTTGTTCTTCCCCGTTCCACCCGACTAGAAGACACACGACTGGCGCATTTTGCAATTAGAAGAAGAACAGCAAAAATGCCAAGGAGCAAGAGAGGCTTCAGTCGATTCACCGAGGCAGCCGATCCCACCGGTGCCCTAGAGGGCGTCGCATGCCAAAGTCTTCCCCCTACTCCCTCTCCCTCGTGTTCCTTCTTTTTTCCGTCAGAAGCAAAGGAGTCAGGAAGTGGGTAATCAATCGACGTCTCTCCCTGCGTCTGAAGCGGAAGGTACATTTCCATCCGCCGTCAGACATCCAAGCAGATGAGTTTCGCCCCGTCCGTTGATCCCTAGGGAAACTCGTCTTATTTCCGATACAACCACAGCTAGGAGCATTAAAAAATGGTTGGTTCAGCAAGCGAGAACAGAAGAATCCCCAAAATTGATGAGGATGGCCGTTTCGCAGGCAGTATCCGTCTACTAGGAGCAGGCGCTTGTAGCGTGGGACGGGCAGGGCTGTAGATCGACCCTAGATTCCGTGTTGCATTTACCAGCCATAACGAGCGTCAAATGAGTTTAGCCCAAAAAACATTCAGTAGTAATGAGGGATTTAAACTTTTAATGAATACTATTAGCTCCCCAGAGAAGCCAATTCTTCCAGCTCCTGTCGAGCGTTGTAATGTGTACGCCGAAGGCGTGTAACACAGGAAGCAACAAAGGAAGCAACAGCATGCGCTATCTGTAAGGCTGGTATTATAAGGACATGTACTTTTAAAGATGGATATAAAGTGTTATACTATTGCTTATTCTGTTCGTTTGATCGTTCGATCGTTTGATCAGCAGGATATTCCGCTTGTTCTGCTGATATGTGGGGTTGCGCGCAATTGGTGACCATAGTGCAACAAAATTCACAATTCAATCAATTTCTTCTTCCTTTTAGAAGGCGTAAAATGGCTTCTCTCGTTGTATGGTCTCAGAACAATAAAAACAGGGAGGGTTCAGTTTATTCATCCGAGCAATGCCATTCTTCCGGCAGCCCAGCGCTAAGGGTGGTAGCCATTTAGCGTGGTCTCAGTCCCGTTTCTAGGCAGTACTCAAGTTGGCATTAAACAGCAAAACACCTTCCATGAGAGTCTAGGCGTCGAAGAACACTTCGCTGTGTTCCTCAGGTATGGGACCAGGTTGTAACGTAGCCTGTGTCGCTGTGTCCTGGATTTCTTGCGGGGACTATTGTTATGTACACGAGAGGCAAAACAATAAGATCAAGAGTCCCACAAAGAAATATGAAACGCCTAACCACCTGACCAGTTACCAGCTGCCCTGAACATAGCTGTTCGAGCAGCTGGAGCATCTGGAAGACGGATCCGGTGCCACGGTTTGCAACATACCTTGCGGCTGTTGGCGTTGCTCTACTCTGCAATGCGTTGACTTTTCATGCTGGCTGTAACTCTCTCAGCTGCTGAAACTGAACGGAACGTAGTAATGATGGATTGTGCTAACGGAGCATGCGTCTCGTTGGCACTGAACAACGTTCAAGGCTGACTGCGGAGATTCATTCCATCATGCATACATCTGCTTCTGTAGTCTATAGTTGCAGTAATGACACTAAACTTGAAGTAAGGACACTGCATCGCAGCACACGGATAGTCACTTCATAACAAACAGAACGCAAAATATTTGGGATTATTCGGTTGTATAACGGCAGCCATCGACGAATGAGTTGACGGGTGCCAGCCATAAGCTGCGCTGTTCACGTTAATATCTACAATGGTTACCGGGAATGCAAGGATTGCCTCCAGATGATTATGAGGAATACTTCCCCCAAACAATCCTCAGATAATCATACAGCTTGCCTTTTCCCGTATATCTAATGTAATAGTCTCGCTGTGCTTGTAGTAACGTTGTCGTCACAACCACGTAACTACTCGGCGAACGGTGATTCATTTCACGGTTCCTCGGGTGGTTAGGTGATTGTGAAGAGAACGATGCTATCTCTTTGCTGACCATAGTCGCTGGTATTCTGGGCATTCCCCGGATCGTTGTAAAAGACTAAGACTAAGACTAATAACACTAACTGTACGCACCTATGTTGAAGATGAAGGCCAACGCACTGCCGCTGGGAACAAGCATGCCCTACTCAACAAACATCTTCTTCTTCCAATCCTGCAGGATTCGGATATGGCCTTCGAATCCCGCGGGATTGCAAGGAGCCCATCCACCTTGCATGCGCGTGCTGCTGCCAGCTGCGTGTAGAACTGTGAGACGGAATGAGGCCGAGCCCTTGTGGAGCTGGCTTCCGACAGCCAGATCTAACGTCGGTAAGGCGGTATCTCGATGGAATTCACGGAGGTAGGAGAGCAACGAATGGAATCGTGATCCGTTGTATTATCAGGCCCTTCAGCATAAGGGAAGACATCAGTCAACTTCATGGTTTTATGGTTTTCCCCGAAGCATCGACACTGATGGCGAACCGAAGGTCGTTGTCCCCTTCTGGCGCGGATTGAAGAAGCATCTTAGCATGGACCATAACCGGACCGCCGCAAAGCATGCGGAGGCACGCGGCCACACTGACCTCAGCAACTGCACGGTCGTTGTGTATTTGCCAATTTATGAGAAGCAGATCCAGTCATGGTGACCTTCGAAAGGGTTGCGATGGAAACGTTATTACCCATTTTGATCCGCTCCATAAATCTGCTCCAGAAGACGCTAACAACCTTTAGATCCCTGCCACTGATGATACTTTTGGAAAGCCATGAAGCTTCCAGAAATGTTTAATGAATAGTGGGCTACAGGCTGTGGTGTAGCCGGACTAGAACAGGGGGCGAAATTGGCATATTTGGTGACCGTATCCACTACCGCGTAGAATCGTAGCTGTAAAGTGGTGGTTGACCTATAATGACACAACTAAGGTATCCGGGAACTGGATGGCTCTGCAGTATCTGGGTTTTCAGACTGTTCCGTGGCTTTATCTGATAACATTCCTTGAGGGTAACATTAGTAGGGCCTTCGTACCCGATCCACTGTTTTATTGACCCATACATGGTCTGCTAAAGCATGAGCGTGCATGCTACCTACACGTTCAGCATACAGGGAAGTAGAAACCTAGAATAGCTGTTGCCCACGGTTTATCTAGTACCTAGTACGGCGGTGTTGTATTCCGGCACCCGCCACCCATTGTTGAGTTTAGGAATACTTGCAGCCGCAAGAGTGTCTAAGGACTACGGTGTGCTCCATTTTGAAGGGGAACGGGAGTCATAACAAACAGTTGCACTTGGAGGACACAGTGCCTGACCAGGTTGGTGATGCCGGCGAGATGCGTCGCCTTTAGTGGCGGCGCATATCTAGTTAGCAGCTCTGTATGAGCCGGGAAAGCCACAGAACAGCCCTTTCAGTTGCGTGCTCTTGAACATTTCACTAACAAAGACGGTGTTTTTGGAGAACCACTTGAGCGAGACAATTCTTGCACAACGCCGAAGGTAGCACACTCCGCAGCGACTGTATTCATGGACCCGCACCACCTTATCCACTTATCCTGTAACCGTTCCTGTCTGTGCAATGAATAGGAGCTCACATTTAGTAGATTAGGCGCTCTCTCCCAACTGTTGGTTTTTGCTTCGGCAGGCTAGGTCAGCATGGCAACCAACAGCAACATTGGTTGTGGATCTTGTCGCCACACTTTGCTGGAACACGCCGGTGAAGTACGCCCCATTGTCGTTGGCGGTTTTGTTCACTTTATTTCGTCAGTTTTTGTCATAGCATGCTGCTCTTTCTTCGTTTTGGTTGGCAGTAAGTGTGTGGTTGCTTTGCATTCGACTTGAAACCATCAGACAGACACGGCTCTCTCCCCGAAATGAGACACAAGGCCCCTAGGTAAAACTTTGCTTTGACATTTGCTGATATTTAACTTGAATCGCATAAAGTGGACATCACGGTAAACGCCATGAGAGACATATGTATTCATTGGTAAGTTGGATGGAGGCATAGGCATCTGACGGCGAGGCCCTAACAAAACCATCCGATTCTCTTTGAGGAGCTATCCAGCATAATTAAATGATACACCTCATCTGGAGTGGGGAAGGCAGAATATTGCGAGGGGTTAATGCACGTTTTAGGAGTGTTTGACAAGAATATTTCGTTTCCATTTTAATCTAGCTGCTCAGCCAAACATGACACGAACGGCTTGTGGTGTTGCTTCTGTTTCTGCTACCCATGTGAAAACCATAGGCTCCCATCTGAAAACCATTGGCTCCAGGGTTTTGCAGGCATCATAAAAGGTAGATGGGATCCAACAGGTTAAACAATTAAATCGTTTGCAAAAGAGGAACAAAAAAAGAGACAGGCGCTGTCTACACAGCGCTCCGTCGGAGGTGTGAAGACAGCATCTACTTGGGCATGAGTTGAACCATCACTTAAGGCAACAAAGATATGCACCTAAGTCTCTGACTCCCCCTTCTTACCGATAAGCAGAACGTTTGAGAAATAAATTGTGCTCTTACTGTCAAACAGAGATTCAAAGTCCAACTGCAACGAATAAACAACAAGAGAAGGCAGCCACTGAGACACCCATGTTGTATGCAGCCTGTGAAGTGTATGCATTCTCGACTGCACTACGGTTACGGCTTGTTTCCGTGGAGTCTTCTTCTTGAGTATTGGCCCCCTCAACACCGCGAGGAGTTAAGTAGCCAAGCTGAGCCTTCAGCAGAGCGTCCTGCTGCTGTTCATATTCGCGCAGCAGCGTCAGATTCTCATGTTCCTTGTGCAAAGTGTTTCGCAGTGCGTCCACATCCTTTACGATTTCTCCTCGTAGCTTAGCAGAGATATTTGCGGCTGCCTTCAGGCCATTAGAGGCCTTCAAACTGTCCTGAAGCATTTGCACAATATTCTGGCTTTCAGTGTACATCTTCCCCATTCCCCTTTCATACGGCTCTTTCAATATGTTCGTTGAAAAAGTGCCATATACTTTTCCACCCTCTGCCGCTGCTGATGGTGGTGACTCTATTTTGCTTGCTGCTGTTGGCATTGCTGTTGCTTCTGATGCTGTCGGTGCTGTGGCTGCTGCTGATTCAGGTTTCTGCTGTTGCAAGAGTTGCTGTCCAGCTGCGCCCCCATGGGGATCTGGGCCGTTTGAGTATTTTGGGGGAGCAAACTCTTCTCTTTGGCGTTCAGTTCCTTCCATGTGGTGTTCTTCCATTTTATGTGTACGCTGAGGCGTATGCCGTGGTGCACTAGGCATCGATGCTCGCTCACTATCTTTGGCGGGTGTTGTCGGCTGCAGTGACGCAGGGCGGGAGCTTAGAAGGCAATTTCCGGGGGGAATTGTCATTAGAATAAAACAAATAGCAAATATCAATTCCAATTTAAACATCCAATGCTTTCTTTTCCTCAATGTGGAGCAGTCCAAGAGGCAGCCCAAAGGCCAAAACAGCTGCTCAATGCCTGCCGCCGCTGGTACTGGTGCTCTCCTCATAGCGGAAGGTCAAGAGTAAAGTACAAAAAAAAGGGAATTAACGACTTCTTCCTATGTATAAACCGCCTGAAGGAACTTCACATCACTGAGAGACAACATTTTTGGAAAACGGGGGAAACCGGCACATGCGAGCGTGTGACCATCACCTTACGCTGGCAATGTCTCCAGTGGTCTCATGTGGCTCTTCTTTCACGTTCCCTTTGAGCGAAACCCCATTGAAGTCCTAGGTGTCATTAGGCCTAACTATGCTATATTATTTATTTATTTCCTACTTGGATTGTGTGAAACCCAACAGTTCCTGTACTTCGTTCACAATTCCACTTCGATAGCTGTTCGGTGACTCGGGCCTCGCAGCCGCATCCTCTCGTACTACGGGAAATGGCGAAGGTAAAAAAGTTGAAATCTAATTTGGATGCGTTTAAACATTAAATTCATTTAATCTGTGCAATTAAATACGGCAGAGGAAGCGGAGGTGGTTTCCACAAATGCAACGCATAACGATGGTTTACACATTCGGTGGTATTAAAAACCAAACCAAAATCCGGATGCAAGAGCTGTTAAATAACTGCCGCCGCTGGTACTGCCACCCTCCTCATACCGGAAGGTCAGGAGTAAAGTACAAAGAAAAGGGAAATACAGACTTCTTCCCATGCCTAAACCGCCTAAAGGCACTTTACATCACCGAGACAAATTCGGAGAAAACGGGAGAAAACCGGCATATGCGAGGGTGTGACCTGCTCAATACGCCGGCAATGCCTCCAGTGGTTTCATGTGGCTTTTCTGGTTGGAGGTGGTTGAGCGGGTTAAGGTAATATTCAAGACAATAACTCTGTGCTTCCATTCAGCACAGAGTTAGCCGGCCAACAGGTTTTGGCTCCGACGCAAATTCCCGGTTGGTGAGAGATAATCGTACACCTCAACCCCTTAGTTTGGGAGGAAAGGAGGCATACATCAAAATTGAAGAATCCCATATATATATATATATATATATTTATATTTATATTTAAAAATAACAATAAGAACTACTGAGTGGAGTACAAGGCGAATGGAACTTACCGGAATATAAAAACAATTCAGATGCACGTTCCCTCAAGAAAAACAGAAGCGGAAGGCAGGATTTGAGAGGAAAAGAAATAAACAGGTGGTGGCTGGGACGCCCCTTACAAATTATCAAGACTTCAACAACATCGATTCGGCCCTCCCAGCAGTGAAAACGCCAGAACAGAAGATAACGCATTAGTGAAGAACAGAAACACTCAAAAAAAGAAGCAAGGGAAGCATGTGGGTCAAAAGTCGATTCAAAAAACCTAAGCTTAAAACCTTCGTTGTTTTTAATGCCGGAAAAAATTGGGGACGGCAGCTGCGCAGCAGCAGTTGTCTGCTAGCTAGCCAACTAACTTGCCAGCCAGTTGTTGTATTGCTGGCTAGGCCTAGGAGTGCGCCACGTCGGGTTGCCGAGGAGGTGCCTTACATATTTGTTAAAACATTGATTTTGGAATAAGACAGACATATGCTGCAGGGCAAATGCACGCTCGCACGAGCTGCCTTAGAGCACTGCCAAGGTGTCGCTGTTATTGCAGATGATGCTCACTGCTTGTTCTATGTTGTACCTGTCATGCTGCCAAGAGATCTTTGCGCGCTGCATTGAGATCTTGTTTGAGGGAGTGAATAGCGTCGGGACCGAAGAGGTCGATCTCTATTGCATTGGATACTCCGCTGTCTAGAACTTGTTGCTGTTCTTTGGAGAGGGTTTCTCCTTGCTTGAGGAAAAATGGAGGAACGATGTTGGCTGCCGCATCAAAGAAGTTGATTTTAAATGCTTTGCAGTCGAGACCGAGCTTTCCGTCGAACGTGAAGAGGGGGGAAGGGGGGAGGAAGGCTGTCAGGGGCTGGGGTTTGCCTGCGTTTTTCATGTCTAAGTCTGGCGTCTTAACTGTTAGAAAAGAACCGAAAGAAACAATGCCTTCCTCAACACTCAATCGCTCCTGTCGAGACACAGAAGGGGCCTTCCGCAACTCATGTTGAAGCCGGTTTTCAATCAAAGAGTTCAATTGTTTGCTTGACAAACGTGCAAGGG
>CAJFCX010000625.1:0-13178 GCA_904066255.1 Eimeria sp. OTU-X
CCCCCCGGGTGACCAGGCAACGCCACCCCAGTTCCACCGGTTGCGCTGCTGCTTCCCCTCAAGACACAATGCAAAGAGAAGAGAAGCGGATAAAAGTTAGATCTCTACGCAGAATAATTCGAGGAAGTGCTCAATTCTCATCCATTCCCTTTCCCCGGGGGGCGCAACTCTCCAACACCAAGGAGGAGGCAGCAACACGAGGAAGAAGCCGGAGACACAATCGCAGCAATGAAGAGACAAGCAATCGCGACGGCACCTGCAACTAATAAACACCCACAATACTGTTAACAACTGTAGGAGACCATTAACATGGGAAAATTAGACGGATAGACTACACACACAAATACAGGATCGAAGATCCTACACGCACGACTCTATGAACAAAGACCCTTAACACTTAACCAAACGCTGAAGAAGCCCAAGCATATCGATGCGCAACTGGAGCTAGGCTAGTTGGCAGTGGTTGCCCCTGGTTAGTATGTGTATGGTCGTATTACTCGCCTCCCTCGTCGTATAATGCCTGCTCTGTCTGTCGTTGTCGCCGTTCCCAACTTTGCAGTGCATACTGTCTCTATTCGTACCCATGTCTACAGTGTATTATGCCGCCATTTTTGCCCAGGCATTTCTCTCCAGTGTGTTCATTCTCCCTCTTATCTGCATGGTTGCGACTGCAGATAGTTCGCCTGGAAACCACCGCACGGTTGCTCTCCGTTTGTTTATCATCTGTCCGTAGTTCATCTTGCTTCCCTCTACCGTTGATCTTTAGGAGCAGGCGGGAACCTACCCCGTAATATCAGCCCCCGACCCCCCGTAGTGCAACATAGTTGCAATGTAGCAGCACCGCTAGCCATTGTTGCTTTTGTTGTAGAGTATGCTATCTACTCCAGTTGAACATGGAGCTGCAGGGAGTCCTAAACCCCAATACGCAAACAATGAACCCTGGCATTAAACACCATATTCCAAATTCTTAGATTCTAATCCAAGCTCCACACCTCCCGAAACAGACCCCGGAGCTCTGACCCTCTGGGATTCATATAGAGCACAGGGTGAAACAACTAAATCTACTCAGAAGGTACTTTCCTGCGTGTACAACTCACATAGTGCACTCCGGTGAACTATCTCCTTTTAAACGTAAACGACTACTACATCGAATCACAAAGAGCCTCTGTCTTCCTGTCCTACGTAGGTTTCTAGACACCTTTGTGCTCTCATCGGTGAAGGGGAAAGGCGGATATATTAAAATAATCGGGTTGCGGCTCTGCCGAAAGGCGGCTTCTGTGGCACGTCGCTGTGTAACCTCGACACTGCAACGGTGGCGGCAAGCAAAGAACGGCAAGGCAAGAAATATTGTGAAGCCGTCACATGCCAGCCAAAGATACACAACGAAAACGTGACTCAAGGACGGAGGAAAGAAGCAGAAGCGAGCTTGAGCAGAAAAACGACGGAGACAGACAAGGAAATACATATATAGCTAGAAGAAGACAGACAAATGCAATTAACGAAGAACAGTAGAAACCGAGGTGAGACACATGAAAACACCACGACATCGCAGTCTGCGGATGCTTCTGTGGCCTCGCTGGCCAGCTCCGCCTCCTTCGACGCCTTCCATGAGCGCAACCCCGGTCTTCTGTTCAATGCGGCCTGACATTTTCTCTGTTGTTGTGTTGTTACTACATACTAGGTCATACTGCTTAAGCGACAGCAGATAGTGAGGTGCTCGTGTCCACGAGTCTCACTGCCACTACTACTACTACTACTACTACTACTACTACTACTACTACTACTACTACTACTACTACTACTACTACAGCAGTTGACACCACAAAGCGCAGCCCATCCGGTAACGCTGGCGCTAGGTGGCTGTTCAGTACGCCGCAGCCGGCGCAAGGTTGTTGTTGCTTTTGCTGTTGCTAGATGGGTGCGTCTCCTTTGGGCGAAGGTCCATCATCTCAGACAGCTGGAAAGGCCCCTCCAGCCGGGGGGCAATTCCCGACGGGCCTACGCACAGTCGCAATGCCTGCACGTCTTCCTTTGCCCTGAGAAAAACACAGCAATACTTGTGGTCTGAAGACTCAAAAAGGCTACCGGACCTCTGTAACGTACAGAACCTGCCAGGACCGATACAATGGCATTCCCGTCAACCCTTCCCCCATCAGCAGCAGCAGCTCTTGCAGTGTACGCAGGAATAGCAGCAGAATAAGGAGCAGCAGTAGTGTGCTCATGCAGCAGCGGCAGTGGCGGAGCAAAGCAGTGGTAGCAACGGGAGGAAGTGGAACATGAGAAGCACCAGCAAGAGCAGCATTGGTAGCCTGATGTGCTAGCTCACATGGGTTTGAAGACTTGCGTATGCGTACGCCAGCTGTCTCCTGGGGCATCTGCAGTGCAGTCTCCCCCTTGGCAGCACATGGGCACGTTTACGATCCCTTCGTTAGAGGAGCAGCAGCCTCTGTCGCACCACCGCGAAACCCAGTCGCGGAAGCGGCTGCCCTGCAGCGCCGGGAAGGCTGCCCTAGGCTCTAAGATGCCCCCAAATCCGCCGCTTGAAACTACTCCAGTGGAGGCAGCACGCACGTCAAGCACGCCTGTGGTCGACAAACACAAACAAGCACAAAATGCCCAGCAAAGTGGTAAATCCAACCCTCAAGAACAAGAACACTATTGTCTTCGCCCGTTGTGCAGCTTCCTGTCTTTGTTTTAACGAAGTCAGACACAGGGAAAGCCACAAACTCTTCACTCAATATGCACAACACAGCAGGCGCAGAACGGGGTAGGGAGGGGGAAACAGAAAACATCATATTGCATTCTTGACGGGGAAGATAAGAAACAAATACAAATGGTAAAGATTACTCAGAAACATGAAAGCTGGTGCAAAAACAGCAAACACTAGAAACGCCAGAAGAACAAGTCGCGGTTAGGCCCGGGGCCCGGGGATGTTGCAGTTTGCGGCGGAATAAGTGTCTCGTAACTCATTATACCACATTTTATTCATATGGTCACTGTTCGATTATGAAGCATCGATTTATGTTTTGGCTTATAGAGAGTTGCTACTGCTCGTTTATGTTTCTCCTTAATTTCAATCTCAGTTTCTGGATGCAGCTTCTTTGTGATTAAACCTGCTGTATACTTATGCTACGTAAGCTTAAGGTAGTGTTTCTGTTTGTTTCTGTCTCATAAGCCCAGTAACCCTTTCGCTGCAGATGCAGTTTCCGTGTATGAAGTCATAGTGGAGACTGTCTTTGTGCCGTTCCTATCTGCTCTGCGTTTGGGCTATGTGCATGGGTTGCCGCACCTGAAATATTGATAGTCTTGTCGTGACCGTCTCTGCTCTCGTGGACATTGACCATTGGAATGACAAAGGGAGGGTAGGACACGTTGAAGACGTGAGTAGGACCTCCCACGGATCCCTTCAACTCAGCAAGCTGCTGCGCCTCGGTCTTAAAGGCGTCAAAGGCAGTAGCTAATTGGTGCAGCTGTCGTTGCACTACCTCCAACACGGTGGTGGTGGCCCCATCCCGCTTATCGGTCAAAACCAAGCTCCTCAACTCTTCTAATTCCGCCTAGACATGCAGCAGAAGAAACATTACCAAGTTGAGCACGGGAACGTAGAAACACAGGAAACACCGAAAGCTCACGGTCCTAACAGACGCATAGCGGGATTTTGCTGCAATCACCACTAGCCACAAATACCCATCACAGGCGTTGCATACAGTTCAACTTCCCCTGCTAACACCGATCTAATAAAGCTACTTTCCGTAAAATTAGTCTTTCCCTCTCCATGTGCCTCACCTTGAGTTGTTGGTTTTCCTTGCGCATGCGTTCATTTGCGGCTATGAGGAGTTTCTGTCTGTCAGCCGCTTCCTCGAACTGCTGCCGTTGTTCGCGAAGGGAGGCGAGGAGCTGCTGAAGTGGTTTGTGTGCCTCTTGGGCCATCTGCAAGGCTTCCGCTTCCCGCATCTCCAGCTGTCGGTGGACGCGCATTGCATCGCCCCCCATAACCTCTTCTTGCTGCTCCAACACCTCAAAAGCGGGCTGCGGAGCGGTTGCATGCCGCGCTCTCAGCCCTGAAACCTCCATGTGTAGCTCCGTGCAGCCCATCTCGGGCTGTTTCAGGTGTTCCTTTAACTGAGGCTCAAGGCACTGGCTATCTTTCAGCAGCATCTGCTGCAGCTGCTGCTGTGCCTCCTGAAGCGACTTGTGCGACTCCATGTAGCTCCGCTCCAGTAGCAGCTCGAGTTGTCTGTACCTGTCCTGAGCATCTCCCAGACTAGCGCGTAAGGCTTCATACTTGTGGTGCCACTGCTGCTGCTCCTCTTCCTGCGCAATGCGCGTCTGTTGTTGCAGCTGCAGCTGCCCCAGTAAGTTGGCGTTCTGCTCCCTCAGGCTGCTGACTGTCTCTTTTAAGGCCTCGTACTCGTGCCCCAGGACTGCCGTTTCATCTTGGGTTGCATTCGCTAAAGCTTGTGCTCTTTCTGCCTCAAGCTGTTCAATCTGCTGCTGCAGCACAGCCATGGCTGTCTGCTGCGCCTTCTCCAGCTGCTTCATGTCCTGTTCCTTCTCAGCTAGCTGCCGCTCCGTCTCCTCCTTGGCTGCTTGCACCGAAAGTTCCAGCTGCCCTATGTTCCCCCGCAGAGCCTCTCCCTCGGCGATATATGCTGCTTCCTTGCTGACATACCCGTCGATCTGCTGCAGGAGCTCCTGCACTTTCTCCTGCACCTGCTGCAGTTTGCGTTCTTGTGCTTGCAGCGCCTCCTGAGTTTCCTCCCTTTGGCGGCTCATCCTGGATGCGGCCAACTTCAGCTCATCTTTCTGATTCACTGTTTCCTGCAGTTGCTTCCGCAGCTCACGCAAAGTTTCGTGGGCTGCGCGTAGTTCTTTCTGCACCTCCTCTTTGGCTTTGTCTGTCATTTCAACTTGTTGATATAGGTCCTCCCGCATTTCTCTAGCTTCCTTCTCTTGCTGCTTCAACTGCTGCTGAAGGCACAGCACCTGCTCTCGCAGCTGCTGCTGCAGCACCTCAGCAGTCGCCTGGAACTCCCGTTGCTCCACCTCTATCGAGTCCTGCTGCTGTATACTGTCAGCTAGGGCTTCGGCGTGGAGGCGCTCCTGTTCCAACTGAAAGTTGCAAAGGCCAACAACAGCAGGAAACAAAGTCTTTAAGAAGCTTGCCCATGCCGCACAGCGGCAGGAGCTGCACCCAGCAGCATCTACAGGGAGAGGAGCAGCAGCTTCGGCTGGTGCAGCAAAAGTGAGCTGCAGCTGGGGAAAAGCCCCACTCTCCCAGCAGCAGCAGCGAGAGCACATTCCCTCCCCACGAAAGCAAAACGTGCACGCTCTGCCTCACCAAGTCCAAGAGCTCCTCTCGTCGCTTCTCGGCCTCCTGGCTGTCCACCCCACTCATATGTCCGCTCCTCACCAGCTCGGCAAGTTTGCTGCGGAGTGCAGCACAATACGGCAAATTCTCCCGCATTAACACGCTGGATGTCACTGCATTGAGTACATAAAAATAGAATGCCCGTGCATTATAATCGCAAACCTCAGACCCTCTAATCCGAAGACAGGCTGCTCTTTTTATGCTGCACTACACGTTTCAGTACTACTGGGAACGACAATCCCTATTCTAGCACCTGGCGTGGGGCATGCGCAGTCAGAGAGAATATCGACAGGTGGTTTGGGGTGCTTGTTTCTGCCGTGGCATGATACTTGCTGGAGCAGCAACGCTGGCTGCTGGAGCAGTAACGTTGGTTGCTGGAGCAGCAACGCTGGTTGCTGGAGCAGCAACACTAGTTGCTGCAACAGCAGCTGCATTGAGCAGATACTGAAAACTGATCGGTGCTCTACCGGCTTACTTGCTCGCTGCTCCCAGGGCGCTTGCCACGTTATTTGTTGCAGCTAGCTTCCCCTCCAGACGTTTCACGTGCGAAGACAAATCCTCAATCTGCTGCATATTCGCTCCCACGCTGCTCTGCATCTGCGCCAGTTGTGCCTCCAATTCCGCCCGCCGTTTCTGCGCACCTCAAACCCTCGGCACCAGCAATGCGCCCTCGTAAGTCGTGTGCGGTGCAGAGCTATGAAAAAACTTAGCAAAGGCACCAGCCCTTCACCAGAGAGACAAACCGCTTCTGCCCTGCTCTTAACATGTTCAAAAGACAAGCGCTGCTGGGAGCAACTACGTATGTCCTCACTTTGTGGCTATACAAGCATCAACTAAACGTCTTGGGTTCAACTGCGCCCGTGTGCATTCAGCGATGATGTTACGCTATGGAAAAAAGCGCATTCATGCCTTCTCTAGTTTGAACGATTTACACGTCGATACATACATACAAGCAAGCGCTCGCCCACCTCTGCCTGGTCCAACAGCGAAGCCCTGTCTTGCAGCTCTCGAACAAGCTGCGCAACTCTCTCCCCCAGATCATTTACAACATCTGGTGAAGCCATCGCAGCCAATGCATCTGCGTGGCGTTCCTGTGCGTCAAAAGAAAACCAAGGCAACAACACGCAGACGAGAGAGTTGCACACAACAGCCGCAAGGAAGCGTTGCCAATGCATATTCGCAGAACAGCCCGTACACACTTACTTTCGCCTTCTCTTCCTACCTGACTACTTATTTTGGTATGTGTGTGTGTGTGTGTGTGTGTGTGTGTCTGTGCCTATGTTTGTGTATGTTGATGTGTGGGCGTAATTGACAATTTGCTTGTATAATCCAGATGACCCCACCTGGGCTTCTCGCAGCATCTGTCTGGCCTCCACAACTTCGGTATGAAGCCGTTGATTGTTTGCCTGCAGGTACTCGTTGTCTGCCGCTGTTAAATAGAGGGCCGCCGTTGAAGCGTTAAGGTCGCCTTTAGTTGCGGCCAAGGCCTCCGTTGTTCGCTGCAGCGCCGTCGTCTTCTGTTCTAGCTGTTCCCGGGCAGCAGCGAGCTCGCGCGCGCGCTCCTATGGCAATCCAGCATCAGTACCTCAGCAATAATACAGACAGCTGCGGCAAGCAGGATGGAGGACGCGCGTACCCTACACTATGGGTTGCTGCCCCACATCCAACACCACAGCTCAATTTGGACGCTACGCTGTTGCCAAATCACGCTTGATCAGTTTTTCACCAGTTCGCATCTAAACACAGGCAATGAACCCGACGCAACGATCCTCGTGTTCCTTCATACCTGTAGCTGTTGCTGTGCTGCTGCTTCTTTGTCTTCCAGTTCCATGCGGATGTTTTCGAGCTCACTTCTAAGCGACTCATTGGACTTCCGCAAAGTCTCAAGCTCTGCCAATGTGGTCCCCAGCTTCTCTTGCACCTCCACCAGCCTGTAAAGCACAATTCCAGCCCCAAGTCTTGCAGTGCACATCTTATGCGTAGCAACAACAGTAGAACATCAGCAGCTGCTACTGTTTGTAGGAGCCACGGATAGCAGATGTTCCTTTGGGCTAGGCACTACAGAGGGGCTCAGCTGGTTACAGTAGTCAGTTCTAGAGGGCAGTCTGTTCTTATGATAGGCTTGCGCAGCAACTACAATGTATCCGGTTGGTTGCTCAAGTTGGTCAGATTCGTTGATCCAATTGGTAAAACGAAATGCTAAGGGAAGACAGCTGCGAGGCTGCAAAGAAATACCTTCGCGTCACACTGGGTAGTTTAGTGAGTTGCAATTCTGTTGCCAGAGAAAGGCCAGGTTCTGAAGAGGGAAACTGTGGGGTAGCAAGCAGATGCTTCACGGAAGTCCTCCGGGGGCTGGATGCAGAACTGAACATGTGGCCAAAGGAGCCGCGGGGAGTAGCTTGTCTACTGGCACCCTCTGCTCCACGCAGCGATTCCAAAGTTGCCGGAAAGGGCTGCGAAGTAAGAGTTGCATTCAGTGACTCAAGAAGCTTCTCCTTCTTGCTCAGTGCACGCTTCAAAGACTTGATCTCCTCTTCCTTTTCCTTCAGCGTCACCAAGTCCTGTGCCAGCTCCGACAGCTTCTGTGAGTCCTGCGCGCTGACCTGCAGTGTCAACTTTTTAATCAACTCCTGCAATGAGGCGCACTCCCGACTCAGCGTGTGCTTTTCCTCCTCAAGTTTCGCAAGGTCCTTTTGGCTATCCTGCAGCAAGAATATAGGCAAAAAGGTGAGACGAGAGAAACAAACAATAAGAGGAGTGGCCGCTTATCGGCTGAAGCACGCGGCACAAGCAAATGGTGGGAATCAGTTACAATTTCATTCAAGGCTGACAGGGAGCAGCTAGCATGGCACTGCTACTGGTGCTGTTATTGCAACTGCTACTGTTGGAGCTTCATCAGTAGCTGCTTTGTTGCTACTCCTGCCGTTGAAATCCTGTTCACCTGGTAGGCCTTAATGCGCGCTTCAAGGGTGCTCAGTTGCCGTGTGAGTTCTCGACCTTCGGTTTCTAAATATGATATGCGATCCGTCATTTCCTTCAGCTCTTGTACCTGCAAACGCGGTCCCAAAGCACTACACCCCTGAGGTGTGCTACTCTCTGGAGACAGCCCCCGTACTGAGACACCCCAGCATGTCGTGTGCATTAGTTCTTCTATATTTGTCCGTGTGATGCGACTGGTCAAAGGCAACCCATATGAACGCAACCGCACACATAAGCACCCACACCCACACGCCGGCCAACAACCAACCCATCCCTACCCCCAACCCCCCCGGGAGCACACACACATACACATACAGATGCACATGCCCACACGCGCGAACATTATTATATATTTCCACAGCTGCAGAACTGTAGGGTCTTTTAACCTGATCGTCATTAGTCTCCACCGCATCTTGCAGTTTCTTTCTCAGTGAGATGACGTCCTGCTTTAAGTGAACATTCTGCGTATCACAACAGCATGCACATTTATCTCGTGCTGTGAACGCATATGTTGCAATTCGCAGCCATAGCTGTCGGGTACGTAAAACCTCGAGTGTAAGTCCCCAAGGCACAGCAGTATGCATCACTACATCCTGTTTCATGCGTATATGCTGCGTGCGGTAAGATATGCGCGACAATCTGGCATTTTGTCACCCAAGTGTACATCTCGCAATATCCGAGAGGCCGCCACCAATATCAGGAACCCGGCGAAACCGCTGGTGGGGAGCGAGAAAGTGTACTATCTGTGGCATGCTGCCTGTGTGTGGTGGGGCGGGAGTCTGGAGTGACCTGTTCTTTTAGCTTTCCGACTAATTCGTCGAAGTCGTTCTGCAGGCAATCGAGGATCCTGTCAAACAGCTGGCCCAAAATCTGGGGACGCAGGTTTGCATAGTCGTCACTGGACAAATTCTCAAAGCTTCCAGAAGGCACTGGGGGTTGCCAAGTCGAATCTGCGGACAGCCCCAGCAGACGCAAGTTGCGTTGGCCGCATACGCATCCAGCTTGTGCATGCACTGACAGTCGCAACTCCTTCCCGCTTTTCTAACGGAGTATTGCGCGGCTGCCATGAGCAATCACATAACAGTCAAAAAATGAAGGCTTTCCACCGAGAGAAAGCAGCACGCACCTTCCCAGTCAACGTCTGGGGGCCCGAAGCTTTTCTCAGCCATGTAGTCAAGGCAGTCGCTATGCTGTGAGGAAGCACAGCACAGGGGTCGAAGAACCACGAAGGAGGAAGCTGACGCCAACAGTTCAGCTATGCAGATTGCTGCAGCACCAGGCAGCCCACTGAGGGGACTGTCCCAGTACACTGAAGCTCGAAGCGTAAACCCAAAACAGATCGCACAGAAGGATATGCGGGTGCGCAGCAGCGAATCTACCTGATCCTTTTTCCCCAGGCCACATCTCTGCTGCACATGATCATACGCTCACCGCTTCACAGTCTGAGCCCTCTGAGCTGCGTTTGTTAGTGCTTTGCCTGCTATCGAATATGCGCATCATCCCCCGACTGACGACGCAGTCTTTGATGTCTTCATCAAGGCCTGTGGAGAAGCGGCAGCGCAGCAGAAAAGCAGAAAATGAGCAGCGTGGCCTCCAACTACTGGGGAGAAAGTTTTTCACAACAAATGAGACGCCACTACACATTTGTCTACTTCACGACTAAGTACAACTCTGAGAGATAATCTGGCATAAGAGTCCATGAACACCGGTCCTGCGTTTTGCACAGCTGCTGCCAGGGTCCACGGCTCAAAACGCCGGATCCTCTGGGACTCTGCAAACAGAAATGTGCAGCACTATGTCGTACATGAAATAGACACGGTTTTGCTCGTCGGCTCCGATAAGCTGGGGAAGGACTTTCGAAGCCTTGTTCGCCTCCTGAAGAGGAGCGTCTGCGCTCGATTAACTGTCCTGCGCCGTTCCTGGGCATGAGCCACGGCATCCATTGGCTGCTGTCCTGAAAAGCCGGAGTTATGCAACACAGTATATTGTGCACAGCGGCTTTTAACCAGATGAGGAGTTCGCCCCAAAGCAGAGAAACACCTGCAGCTTGCGAATCAGAACTGTATGGTGCGTATATGGATATGCCCTAAGTACACAGCAGTATTAAATCAAGAAAAAACACCCGTGAAGTTATGCAGAGAAACAAGTCATTGGAGGGTGCATTCTGAACATGAGAACGGCGGTAAGGAATGAGTCCCAGCGCCGGAATGCCGCCTACCATCATTTGCACTGCCAAATCCTAACAAACCTTCCGAGCGTGTGGACCTCTTGGACAGGGTGCGGCCTGATTGCAGCGCGTGCTGCACCTGCACCGGCGTTTCGAGCTGCACGGCCTGGGCCAGGTTCTTCTTGCAGCGGTCGAGGAGATCTAAGATTGCCGTGAGCTTCGCGAAGTTTTCGGCATCCATTCTAACCGATTTTCGCGCGTCTCCCCCGAAGAGACCTTCAGAGGAAACTAAAGTAAATGCGGCAAGAACGGGGTGTAACGATGCCCGTTTCGAAGCATTCTAAGGAGTTCCTGCACAGCCAAGGTTCTGCGTGAAGTGGAAAACGCCTGTTATTTGCAGGGCAAATTGCAAGTCCACAATGGCATCCAGAGCCTATTCCTCCTACAAGCATCCATGCAAAAGCAAAAACTACAAAAAAAGCCACGCTGTTTTCTCTATAAATCGCTGGAGGCGTACTGCAGACACCGAGAAGAGCGGTCGGTGCACACGACGGGAATAACGGCCCCCTTTCAGTGAGGGGAGAGCCTGGTGAAAGTAAGGATGCCCTGGTAAAGGTGAAGTATAAATGGAAGATCACTGGTGGAGGTTAATGCTACTCAAGCGTTCGCGCTCAGTTAGTGTGCGGATTTCTAGTGAGGCAGCCACTGCCCCGATTCGAGGAAAAGCTGGAGCTTCCAGTGGATGATTTGGGAAGATAGTTAGCAAATAAGGAGGAAACAACAAAGCATGAATACTTCTTGGGTAAATTTGGGACGGTAAGGCAGCGAGCTCAACAACTCCCGCCGACCAAAACCGTCAGCCGAATCGGCGAGTAAGATTGGGTAGGTGGAGTGGGAAGCATTCCCGCCTGAAAGAATACTTATTACTGAATATAGAGTTTTTGACTTGACAGCGTATTCAAATGACAAGCCTTTGTACCATTTGTCCCGAAAACCAGTCAGTTATGCACGGATGCCCAGCGCATGGTCCACGGAGCCAGCTGGGGTGGTTGAGAGCTAATGAAGAAAAGACAGTATACCGAAGGTTATCGTTGAGCCTCTCAGCTGCAACCTTCTGCAAACCTGGAATTTAATGATACAGGAACAACACGAGACCACTCAGCGCCCCTTGCCTTACTCATCTACAACTCACTGAGGCAGGCCCGTACTGCCGACTCCTCGGGGCCCACCAATATGAGCTTAGTTCCCGCTGTTCCCAAGAACGAATTTGCAACTTTGCAGTTCATTTACGTTTTCTGCTAATTCAAAAAAGGCAACATAATGAGGGCATTTCAACTCACAGCCCGAAGAAGTTTAACGAAGCCGTAGCATTACCGATATTGCATCGTCGACCCGACCCGGGTGTCTGGGAAAAAGGTATGTTAGCACAATTTATAGGGAAGAAAATAGCTTAACAAGAATTGTTCTTTCCATATATCATAGAGTAACTGTTTTGAATGGTTCATGCAACAAGTAGAGCTGGCCCATATTCTTGCTCCCCGGCCCACTGGTCAGATGTTGTGATTGATCTAAAAAGCCGCATGGAATTGCAGCTTTGAATGATTCTATAACTGTTTTAATGTGTCACAAAAGCATCTCTGTGCTCTATGAGGAGTTTCGTGGAAATGTTACCAGGCTCTTCGAAGAGGAGAACTGAGAGTTCTCACAGGCTGCGATTACTCGAGCTACTGAACAAAACTGTAGCAAGTTTTCAATCTTAGCAGAACACCCCTGTGAGCATAACTCGGGTCATAATGCTTTGTAGGGCTCCCAAAGTCAGTTGACCTCCACTCGAGCTTTCAGGTATTCTCTGCACCGCTGCACAAGGGTTTGTGTGTCGCGAGTGCCGCGAGTGGGAGTGCGTATGAATTACTCACCCGCTGAATATCCTGCTGCAAGGCATTCGAGCTTTCAAGCGTGTCAAAATCCCATGTTGATGTATCTGCTAACCTCATAGGAGAACTGTTCAACACACACTTTGCCCTCTGTATCGACATGTTAGGACAGTAGATATGCATGTACTAACTCCCCCCTGAACAAGGTACAGCAAACGTTGATTTACGTTGTGTATGAGGCTAAAATAGCGGAGGGGGATCAACTGATAAGTTTCGCCTGATCCCCCGCTGCTTCCGTAATTCCATGTTGGCATGTCTGGGGGGAGGGAACAGCGAACCTAAAACTATTGCGTGTTGCCAGGAATGTAATGCATCCGTCTAGTTGCATGCCCCTAATTCAACGCAGCTTTTCATTCACTTAAGGAGAGCCCTGAACTGTTCAAGCGTGTCGTAGCATCACTGTCAAGCACCTTTCACTGACTGCACAAATGGGAGAAAACAGGAGGATATTCGCTGATACTGCACACGCAGCAGAGTTGGTGTGTTCAAAGGACGGACGGGTCAGGGATAGGCTGTACAGATCTCGTTGAAACCGAGGTAGATACTGTATGGATGCATAAACGAAGAAAAGCGTCAACAAGAAATGCTCGTGTCTTTTTTTTGGAAGGATACGCGGCTCTGGCATGACGTCTAAAGGCAACCCGAACTGCATCGCATTGTAGAACAGTAAGATAGCCACTTGCTGGCTCCTGTGTGACTTACAACACGTCGTCAATATATATATATA
>CAJFCX010000626.1:0-13174 GCA_904066255.1 Eimeria sp. OTU-X
TATATATATGAGACGATTGTTTAGAGAGCAGCAATCGCAGGTGTCTGTTGTCCATTCAGGGCTCTGTAAGAGGGTGTGGGAAAATGCAAAGAATAAAGTTTTGCTTTTCTGCGAAGGCGAACAGATGCAACCAAACCAGCCGGACCTACACGGTGGATGTCATCTTCAGTCATCGTCTTCCTCTGTCTTTGGCTGTGGCTTCCCATGGAAACCTGCCCCACTCGACAGCTGCAGAAGAAAAGCAGTATTTTTTCTCATTCAGTTTTCGACCTACGCTTTCCCCTACTCTTCGACTAACAAATATCTGTTTAAATCAGCATGGGATGCACGAACTGATAGAGCACAATAGAGGCCATAGATGTGAGACTGCCGTTGCCCTTACACCGCAAACCGGCAGGTGAATCACGCTTCAAAACGCCTTCATACTTTTGCTATTGTGGGTGAAGAATAGAAAAGCAAGCATATGAAGCGCCTACTCAATTGATATTGTGGTGCTCTCGGGTTCCTTCTTTCCTCTTTGGTGCTTAAGTTCCACAGATCTTGACCCGCCTGGGTGGCTCAAATGTGCTTCTTTCGGAGGCGTCTTTGAGTCCTTCTTGCTGGGCACCCACAGGCGCCACCATGGAAATCTGTCATAATTACCTGCCATCTCCTGCTGGCCACCTTGGGGGGACGGAAATGCGTCTGGCTCCTGCATCGTGCAGCCGCTAGGACTCTAGGCAGAATTCGGGAAAGGGCAGCTCGCAGCATAAACAGATATGTTTCCCGAGATGTTCCTTGTCGATGACACGAAAATTTAAATACTCAGTAAGTAATCGAACGTTTGTAGCTACAGACAGGTACTCTCCCCAAAGGATCGAGTTGAACGGAATGTGGTCCACTCCGTTGTATGGAGAGTTCAGGGGAGCTTTATCGACTTTTGCTCCCTCAAGGCAACAAAAACAAAATTCGAACTATGCTATCAGGGAAAATAACCAAAGAAGCGGCAGTAGAGCAGCAGAGCGACAGAAATTGCATGTCAGAATCCTAAGCGCGCGCTCGGGTGCTCGTGAAGCCGTCAGCAACAGAACAAACGTCTTGCTGGAAAGTCTTCTTTGGATATTTGTTGGATATTTTAAACTTTGAAAAGCATACACGCGTCGGGAGGAGTAAGAAGGCCAAAAGACAAAACGGCGCTAGCAGGATCAGCGGAGGTCCAGCGCAAAGACCGTCAATTGAGGCAGTCAACGACTTCATGGACGCATTTTAAACCGAACGTAAGCATTTGAAAACTCAAAATTGTACTCTAAAACGGGAAGAAAACGAAGTATGTAGAGGCTCCATTAAGGGCGCTTCCCTCACGCTACCGCCCTCCCAGCAACAGCTCGTAGCATGCAGCTGCAGGCTCGTCTCGGCCGTCTCCCGATGACTGCGACTTAACACGAAACACCTCTAATAAGGTTAATTTTGCTGTATATACACATTTTCTTGCTTGAAATTCTCTCGCAGACACCGCACACCTGTGGAACCTGCACAGGCTCACCAATCGCGGGGGAGAGCGAACTGCCTCTTTCCACTGGAAAACTTAACGGAATTCAAGTTCACTTTCCGCTTCCTGTTTTCCATTTGGTTTTAATTAATTATTCATTTCCTTGTAGGAGCTTCCGTACTAGACGCAATGGTCTGCTCTGGCTGCCTCTGCACGGCCCACACTCCCCCAGAGAGATTGCCGGTGGCGTTTAGGTGAAAACACCAACAGTACTGTTTGCAATCGAAATAACTTTTCATTTAAAGAATACTAGCCAAACACTTTGTGCAGAGGACTACGGAAATACTATCAAGCAGGCCAGAAGTGAGAGTGAGCCCCGCGCATAGCGTGTCCACTGGTGAACAATGCTGGTTAGTTCGGTCCATGCGCTTGGGGCTCACAAATCGAAAGCCTAAACAACAATTCCAAAACTCTTGAGATGTTGACTGATCTGCAACTTATTTAGTTCCGCATGAGAGCTGCAGACGACTTTAAGAATACTTGAGAACAAAAGGACCTCCAGAACGACCCTCTAGAACGAATGGGGGGGTTTAGGCGCAAATAAATTTTAGATCAGGGATCTCGCAGAAGACGATGCAATTCAGCGGCACCTCGAATATGTGAGGTTCCTAGGCTTTGAATTTCCACGAGTACTGCTCAGACCAATTGAAAACTTCCCCTTTGAGCCAAGGAGACCTCAACCTTAAACAACATAAGTTATGTCTACTCTCGTCTGTGATTCATTGCCCACGCACGTACCAGAGAACTTTCGCTTAAACCTGGTGCATGCAAGAAGTGCTATCGGGAAGGCTCACAGAGATGTCAAAAACAGAACAGGAAAATTGCTATCGGTCTAAAATCATGGCTCTGCAGCAGGTGGTGTATTGTAGGACCAGCTGCTACTGTTGAGCAACAGCTGCCGCCGTCGCTAATCGACCCCAGCATAACTGCATGTGCTCTAATTACCGAACCACACATTACCGAGAGCAACCACTGTTGCTGCTGCTACTATTGGATTCCCTCGTAGTTCGAACCTCTAATTTTGGAGGCTGCGACTCTGCTGCTGCTGTTGCTGCTGTCTGGCAAAGTCATCTGCTTGTCCTTGCGCCGCGGTAAGCAGATGCCGGACAGTCGCCTGCGCCGAGCTCGGAATATTCCGCATGTCCAGAAGCTGTGGCAGCCGGGCAGCCAGTTGTATATGATGTGGCACCTGTTGCTGCGGCTGCGCAGGTACATCCTGCTGCTGCAACATCTGCTGCTCCTGCGGGATCTGCTGCTGCTGCACCTGCGGCTGCTGCTGTTCACCAGGCCACGAAGAGGGATCCGCTGCTCCGTTGCTCTCCGGCGTCCCGGTCAGTACGGAGTTCAGGAACCACGGAGCTCCAGCATGCTGAACAGCTGCTGGTTGCTGTTGTTGCTGCTGCTGCAACAGCCGGTGTCGCTGCAAAGCAGCGTACCTGTTCTGCTGCAACAGATGCAGCTGGCCATGCTGGTGCTGCGGTTGCAACTTATGTTGCTGCTGCTGTCGAACCAATGCCTCCCTCTGCCGCAGCAGGATTTCCTGTTGACATCTCTGCTGCAGCGCAAGCAGCCCCTCTTCACTGAAGAAGGGCTGCTGCTGCTGTTGCTGTTGCTCCTGCTGCACCTGTGAGGAGCCGCACGCCGTTGGTGCTTGCGACTCCGTGCCCCCCCCCTCTGCCTGGGCACAGTTTGCTGCAGCAGCAGCTGCTGCTGCAGAGGCCGCTGCAGCGGCAGCAGCCTTCCTCAGCGACGCAGCCTCATCTGTAAAAGGAGCAGCGGCTGCTGCTGCTGCCGGAGCAGCAGCAGACTCTGCTGCAGCTGCAGGTGATAACGCTGCATGGACTCGCCCTGCGTGGGGTTTGATCCCTTCGGCTGACCAATCTATTTCTTCTAAAAGAGCAGCTGCCTCGGTTACGAATCCCAAGGGCATGTCTGGTTGCGCCACCTCATCGCTGTTTCTGTTGTTGTTGCGGTTGCTGCTATTTATGGCCGCAGAAGCTCCGGCAGAGTGGGCAGCCGCTGCCACATTGGAGTCACTGAGGCTCCGATCTTCGCTACTACTGTTGCTGCTCTTGCTGCCATGAGAAACCGTTCTGTTGCTGCCGCCGTCGGCGGTGGTGCTACTGGTGCCTGTATGCTGTGCCGCAGTTCCATGACTGCCAGAAAGAGCGTCTGTCGCATTCTCAGAGCCCTTCTCCGCCCCTCCCCCCTGGCGCAGGGACCTTGGAGACGACGGCTGATGTGGTGGTGGCTGTTGTTTAGAGACCGGCTGCCACTGTTCTTGCTGCTGGGATGGCACCTGCTGCTGTTTCCCTTCTTCACCATCAGAGTCGGAGTCCAAAGCAATCGGAGCATTAACCTCACCTCCACCGCCGTCAGGCTGCTGCTGCAGCTGCTGCTGCTGCGATTGTGCTGGCTGCTCCAACTGCTGCTGGAAAGGGGTTCGCTGCTGCTGCGGGGACTGTGACTGCAGCAAATGCACCTGCTGGTGCGACTGCGCTGACTGGTGCTGTTGTTGCTGAGAATGCTGTGACGGATGTAGTTGCTCGTTTGACTTATGGCCGTCACTGTCGCCCGTGGGACTATCATTAACGGAAACTCCTGCTGCAGTCGGCTGCTGCTGCTGCGGTTCATCATCCGAGGAGTCTGACAAACAAAGTATTTCCCTCTGCTGACCGTTGCCACTTCCCGGAGACTCCAATCGTCGCTGCCGCTTGATAAGAGGTTCCTCTTCTGAACATCCACAGCAGAAACCCCACGTTCTACAGTTCAGTCAGAGCAGGGACAAGGAACTGAAGCATAATGTATCCAGACTAAGCATGAAACGTGCCAAAACACTCCAAAACAGAGGTAAGCCCAGCAGCTCTCGCCGATCTCACCTTCCTCCTGTGATACCCCGGTCCCGCTGTTGCTGCTGCTGCTGCCGGCAGCAGCAATGAGCCTCTGCGGAGCCTCTGCTGCAGCCGTTTCAGCAGGCGCACCAGTGGAGTCTTGGCATGCTGCAGCAACCTCCCCTGG
Organism: Eimeria sp. OTU-X; assembly: GCA_904066255.1. Lineage (NCBI taxonomy): Eukaryota > Apicomplexa > Conoidasida > Eucoccidiorida > Eimeriidae > Eimeria > Eimeria sp. OTU-X. Next base: position 4,547 of record CAJFCX010000626.1, read on the forward strand.
GGCTGCTGCTGCTGTGGTCGCCGTTCCTGCTGCTGCTGGTGACGTGTCTTCGGCTTCGCTGTCGCTGACTGCAGCAGACGACCGGCACGGCAGACACAGAAGGCAGAACAGTGTTTGTGTTTCTTTGGGGCTTTGTTGATCTCCGAATCAAATAACAGGGCACACAAGGGAGTCCCCGCCTGCACAGGCCAGGGGCTGGCGTTTAACGTCTAGGTTACGGGGAGGGACCCACGCATGTCAACGACTTCAAATGCCACTTTCCCTGTTGTCTCCGCCTCCTGCATCCCAACGAAACAAACGATTGGCATGGCAGACATGAAGGACCTGAGCCCTAAAACCTAAACCCACAACCCTAGACCACAGAGCATAAGCCCTCAAGGTTGAAGCCTGACCTCTCCCTGGGGCTTCAGGAGCGTCTCTGCCGCGAGCTGCCTCTGCTGTTCTGCTCTCTTCGACTCCGCCTTTAGTTCTTCATCCGACAAGACCCTAAATGACAAATCCTGAGGCAGCGCACAGCACCCAGAATCCATTTGTCTGCTTCCTCAAAGTTCTCTCCCTCCACCTCATACTTGAAAGAAAGTCCCCTGCAAACCCTTGAACGCTTAATATCTAAAAAAAACCAGAGCGGGGCAAGAAGATACGAGGGCAGGCAAAGATAAGCCCACACGAAGAAAGAGGGCAAGGCCTAGGTCGTAGGTGGAGCAGCAATGCAACTGAGCCCACCGCTTTTAAACCCAACAATGAACTCTGAGCCCTACATTCTCGACCATAAACCGCAGGCCCCCAAACTGGGCGCCTTACACTCTAACCTCCAGACCCTAAACCATAGATCCTAGACCTTACAGCCCACAACCTAGATCCTTTGCCCTGGGCCCGTAACCCAGGGTTTAGGGGTTTAGGAAGTGGGAAGGCCAACTGACCGCCTGAAGCTCCACTTCGATGTCTTCTTCTCTGGTCTGCGCCAGGAGATGCTGAAAAAAACAGTCAACCTGTAGGTCGCAGGGGAGTACTGTTAAGTGACATTGTGGGCATCTCCAGCGGCTGTTGAAGGCCTTGGTGCTTCGAGAGACCAACAAATATCCGCTTAGATCATAGCATTGGAGATGCATGCAAAGGCGGCCTCGGCATGGAATCTCAATCCTTCGAAATAGTAAGCCCCCACACAAACCGCGTAAGAAAGAACTCTAAACCCTACGTAAAGAGCGACACACTTTGAAGCTTGAACCGTTCCCAAGGAAACAGCTAAGCCTCTCAGCCCAAGCCGATAGTTTAAGGTTTATCCTCTGGGGCAGAAGACAATGACGGGCTAAGGGCTTTTGCAGAAATGCAGCCATACAAGAATCGGCAGCTAAGAACTTTCCAAGCCTGCGGTCTGGAATTCATTGCCTACCTAGTGAAGGTTACAGGGCAAATCAGTTTTAGCCGCCTCCCCACTTCAAGACACTGCACTTCTTCGTCGCTGTCTGCGTCATCCTGCTGCTGTTGCTCGTGCTGCTGCTCCTGCTTCTGCTGCTGTCCCTGAAGCAAACGCTGCACTCGCTCTTTCGCGGCTGTTAGTGGAAGGGTGTGTTCTTGGACAACGGAGACCTGAAAATTGGAGGCATACAGCATGGAAAAGCCTCAAATGAGAACAATACAATGGCAAACACCCACTCCTTTTGCAGCCACTGAGCGTCTAGGGTAAGGGTATATATCGTGGCACGTTTTTTGAGTGGAAGCGACCTACAAGAGGCCGCAGCCTTAGGGCCTCAAGCTCCAGCATACGGGTTTACGGTTTAGGGTTCGGGACACTCTAGCCATAAAGTCAGGTTTGACGTTTCTGCGTTAGGTGGCTGGGGTACCTCCAGGGCCTCCGGGGTTTTGGTCTCCACCAGAAGAAGAGCGATGAAAAACAACTTGGGATCCGGCGTGAAGTTTGTTGTATTTATCTCCACCTGGTTAAGTCCACTCCTCAAGTACTGTGTAATCTGCAGCAAACCCCCGGATAAACTCCTAACCACGACCTAAGCCTCAAGCCTACACCCGAACTGCACACTGACGAGAACACCCTCCCAGAAGGCGCTCCTGAGTGGGTTTTAGGGTTTGGAAGCCGCACCACAATTGGCGTGTCTCTCCTTTTGTGTTCCCACGATGGAGCAGCAACGCTTTCTTCTAGCTGCAGCAATCAATACAGCAGAGGCAGCAAAGCACAGATAAGCAAGGACACGAGCAGTAGCATATGCGAACCAGCTGGCTCAACGCGGGGGAGCGCCTTCTGCAAGGGGTGCGGATAATTTTTTGGTGCCCATGGTAATCATCTATGGTTTATGGTGTAGGATTCGGTGTGCACGTACACGACCGTTGACGACGACCTCGACGGTACGCGGCCATGTTTGAATGTGTTTGGGAGTTTGAGCCTGGCAGCAGCGAATAACGATTTCTTTTCCTTGAGCCCTCCAGCTTTTTATATCTGTGGCGTCTAGCGAGATAACCAACGAGTCTTCGAGAGGACACATTGTGAAGACTTGCGCCTGCCCGTACACCCCAAAACACACACAATCGAAAAATCTTATTCTCTCCCTACAAACAGCCACACAAACAGACACAATAAACACACCCCAAAAGCCCCCGAGGTCCACATACACCTGAACTCACAAGCGGGTAAAAGGGGTCCATCAACTTCAAATGACACGCCCCACAAACAAACTCTGCTGGACTTTTGTCCTCCGAGAGGCCGTAGCAGACGCGATGCTGCAGCACACCACACAGCACAGCAGCGGCAGCAGCAAACGTCCATACATTGCTTGGTTGCGCTCCACTGTTCAATCAAAAGCAGCTTTACTGCTCCCGGCTTGCGCCTCAAACAAACACCACCGGGCAGACACGTGCTTGCAGAAGCGGCCTTTATGGACACCTGCCCACCCGATGCATGCGGCACTCCCCCAACATGTGATTATTAGCAACTAGAAGGAATTAACCAACAGCACAGTACACCTCCAGAAAAACACTCACACAACGGGCGCCACAGATAGGGCAGCCTATCAGCGGCTGCTGTTGCTGCAGCAGCAGCTGCTGCTGCTGAGGAGACAGCCTGTCTCCACAAATGCACTCCCTCCCTGTAGCCCAGGCGCCGCCTGAAGCCAACACACGTAACAGCCAGCCGTCACGTGTCTCTTGCTGCCCCATGTGCTACCCTCACTGTTCATACAACTGCTGTTACATCTTACGTGTGTGTGAAGAAGCCAAGGCATTGCGGGGCCTCTGGAGCCCTGTGTAGGGTCGGGTTGGTGCATGGTTTGCTGCTTGGCCAGATGCTTGACCAGGTGCTTGGCCAGCTCCTTGTCCGGCTGTTTGGCTAGCTGAAAGGACTCCCCCATGTCCTTGTTGCTGCAGCAGGAGCTGCTGCTGCTGTAGATGCTGATGCTGCAGATGCTGGTGCTGCTGCAGCAACAGCTGCTGCTGCTGCTGGTATTGGAGAAAGTGATGCTTCGCCCTTTGCTGATAATTAGCAACGGAAGGCTCTTGTATGGGTCCACTTGGCTGTATGTACACCTGGCGTGGGCTCACATGCTGCTGCTGCTGCTGCTGCGGTGGCGGCGGCGGGTGTCGTTGCCTCTGGAGTGGCCTCCTGTGGAGTACTTCGGGAGGAAGAGGCCCTCGGGTTCTGAAGAAGAGCCATCACTGGAATTGGAGTTAAGGTTTGATGTGAATTAACAGAATATTTGCAGGAGTGTCTGCTACACACTTCCTCCCAACTGAAACCGTGAAGCGTAGTTGTTAAAGATTCGCGAACAAGTAACCTCTGCCTGCTTGAAAATAGACGCGTACAGTTTATGGTTTAGGGTTCGCTTACTTTTCAAACGCCATGAGGCGTCCCACGAGGTCCTTCTTTAGTCCCTTCACCGGAAGACCCAAAGCCCGACAAGCGGCACTCAATTCAGCCACAGTGTGGCAGTGCAGCCTGCACGCAATCCTCAACACGAAATCCTCATGTCAATTGTAAGTCATAAACCCATGACATCACAGAAGCACCCGACAACCTACAATCTGCATTTATGTACTCCGCTGTGAAGGCTAATACGGGAATCAACAAAGTGGGGATTCGGAAAAAAAGTGAAAGTCTACGAATTAAAGTTTTACGGTTGGGGACTGGCTGGGTCCTCTCACTCTTCGAGGGTTCTCATGGCTGAGCTGCACAACTTGTTGTCCGTTGTTCCACTTCCATCTCGCCGAGAAAACCCTTAAATATAAACTCTAATCACTAAGCCGTAAACCCCTTAATCTTGCCGGGGTTCTTGTCGGGCTTTTCAGGAAGCTTGTACGTACTCCCCCGCCGCTGTAGTTTCTATTTTACGGGTTACGCCTAAGGCGAGGGATATGCCGAAACTTACAGCCAGCAATAATCATGCATATAAGGATGGAAGCGAAAAGTCGCTTAACATTCACGGTTCGGGCTTCATCGGGTCGTTTGCCGTCCTCTGATTCACTAATTCCTCCCATCAGACGGGTCCAGGAGATGCGGTTAGGACACAAGTTACATTTGATTTGAAGAGTATATATACCCGTCAGGCGCTGCCGGTGTTGGCACTGTATTGGTTTACTGCGTATGGGGGGAAGGAACGAGAGAAAGCAACGAAAACCACGCACGGAGACGCGGTTTGTTCGGGTCTGCAAGAGGCATAGGTGAGGTGTGCGCACACCTCATCTATAGTTAAACACAATCATTCCCAAAAGAAGTACTTTTTACCATTTGTGCAAAGAGTAGGGGGCCCCTCAATAAAGGGGGCCCCGGAAGACCTGAACCCTGGTGATGCATGCGCCACTCCAAGCCCCAAGGGGGGCCCTGAAGTTGACCCTTATGGGGTTTTAACGACATCTTGGAAAAGAAAGCGAACTAAGTATGAAAGAGATGAACGTTGTGGCTTTCCAACTGCACCATCGGCCAGGTATTAACGGCCGCCAACCGTTATTTCGTCGCATTTCTTCCCAACGATCCACCGACAAGGAACGGCAAGCACACTCTTAAGTAGAATAGTTTAATCATCAGGATAACGCCAACAATCCCCTGCATTTCTATTTCTTGTTAGCGTCTGTAGCGTTGTTGGATAACCCCCCGATGGTGCTACGCACGCACTGACCGCGTCGGGGAACCTAGAACTTTTGCGAGGAGTATTTTGAACTGCAGTTGGGCCAAAATACTGTATAAGAATTGCTTAAAACCAAATAAATTCCTTCCTAAGACCACAGTAGTCTTGGGGGTAGCAGCTGAAGAGCAAAAACTATCAAAAGTTTCTGTACATTCGTGTAATCAGGCCGTCTTGCACTTTTACAAGGAGCTATCTTGCATCTTGCGGGCAGGATGCGGGAGTGGAGACGGCCATTCCTGAGTTTTAATGCACCTTGCGGCAACTGAAGATGCAAGATGGCTCCGTGTAAAAGTGCAACAAGGCCTTATTGCACAAATGTACAGACACTTTTGTTAGATTTTGGGAGCCTGCGTACCGTTTGCCTACTAGGGCCGGGTAGGGCTCCATGAGCCCACTGCAGATACGAGACACGATGACGTCTCCACCTGGAGGGTAAGTTTATGATATAGGCCAACGCATTGACCCAAAAGTAAACAGCAAGAGGTTTTACCCTCCCTACGGGGAACTGCTTCTCCTGCTCGCCGTTCTGCGCGCTTCGGACGGCGTGAGAATCCAAGCGCCTATATTGAAAGTAATTGCAGAAAGTCGTTTGTCGCAGTTCCTATCCGGGCGTTCCTGAGCATTTCTCACTCACTCCAGCGCTGCTACTAACTGCATGAAGAAGTTGGAGGCTGCGGTTGTCGGGGTCCGAGTTTCGACAGCCATACCTAACGTCGGGCCGCACATCAGTGCCTCGCTGTAAGCCATGATTGCAGGGAGCAACAACTGGAGTGTGCTGTTGTATTCTAAACCCATTCCCTACAAGGCAAGAAATAAAGCTACTTCAAGGGGTCTAGGAATAGAGTCCCAAAGGGTGAATGAGCATGTGGTTGATGCTCCCTATGTAACTGTCCGCCTGGAGATTGTTTGATTGAAGGCTCTACACTAAGCGGGGTTGAGATCGTTCCATCGCTTCTGCAACTGACATTTCTTTCAGTTGAGAACGAATTCCTCCGCTAAGGGACCCACAGTAGGCCACCAAAAGGACTTTGGAAATCGGTCCACTGTGGTCGTGACACATCCACAGCCTGCTAAAGCCTGAATATGAATTTTGGCTAAAAGCTCTGGCTGAAGTGGAGCTGAGGAGTACAGTCGGAGAAGTTGACGTTTTGTTCCGTACCACAAAAGATCGCCGTCCATGCTGTGCCTCAGTAGTCGTCGATTGTAGAACTTAGCTTGTGTCTGCTGAAAATTGTTTAATCCTATTCGTTACGTACGCCATCGGCTACAGTTACCGCTATCACACAAGTGCATTTGCAAAACAGTGCGTGCCTTGTAGTGCATCGCGAAAAGGCGTAAGCTACCGTGTCGGTGATGCCCTTCTTCTGTCCTTCACAGTGTCTTTTGTAAAGGAAGTTCGAGGTGCAAGCGTCGGCGGGTGGTTATTCGGCTGATGAAAATTATATTCAATAATAAATTCATGTGGGGTTTTGTCAGCACGCCCCGTATAACGTTGAACGCTGTGCGTGGCAAGGATGCGCTAGAAAATGCGGTGTGTGGCTTTCCTCGCCGGACTCGATAAAGAGCGGCCTCAGTAGTCACCTAGGAAGCCCGCGGATTTGTAGTACAACAATAGTATTCCGTCTGTGGTGTTCGTGAGCAAGCAGCAGTGTTTACCTTTCTCGCTTCTGCTCTGCCACACACGAGGAAATTTTGCCGCCGAATCGCTCGACAGGAGACTGCCCACTAAGCGTTTGGTTTCGGAAGGGCTACCCGTTCGTTTCTAAAACCTTTCCGTCCAGCGACGGACTTCAGAAGTTCCGCAGCAGATGTTTACGTTCTCCTACCGACAATCTGGAGTTTGGAAACGTACATCAGTAGGCTGTGGCCACTCTTACAAGTGTAGTTGCCAATCGTCTACCTATGGCGGCATGGCTTAAAGCCATTCCCCGGCCTTCATCTACGTAGCTTTATGTCTATCACAGTATCTCTTCCAACTGTCACCCTCATTAGGGTGGTAAACGTCGCCGATCGGTGAACGGGGTATTCGTGTTCGCCTTCTGTCAGATATTGCAGCAGGTCTTTTATGCACTTACAACTTCGTAGTGTCTTGCGTTCCTGCATAGCAAATATACCCTTGTCCCTCTGTTGAAGGTGAGTTGAAAGTGGCCCCTCGCTTGCTTCTGTACAGGCCAGCAATGTGGGCTAAAGGAAACAGCCTGCAGACTTGTAGCCGTCTTCGTGGCCACTCATTCTTCGGTTTGCCTGTCTTCTTTCATTTGGGCGATCAAACAGTTTTAAGACATACATAATCGCAATGCAAGCGCGGGAGTGCCTGCGCACTTGCGTCCATCAGGTATACCACATCACCTGTGGAACTTTCCTTGTTTTGCGTTTGACGCCGTGTACGGTTTTTTTTTTCATAGACCCGAAGCAGTTGTTGATGCAGGGTTGACCTAGCAAAACTGCACATAGTCATACACCACCCCTCCAATATCAAACATCAAAAACCACCTGTAGTGCACAGGCACTACAATGGACCTTCGAGGCGAGCCCTCGAGGCTTGGTAGCTCGAAAGGGCTTAAATGAGATAGAGAATTTAAGGATTTAGGGCACCTTTAGAGAAAAGGAGAACCTAATAGGATCAGAGTGCCCGCTCACCTACACCGGCCATGGGACTGGATGCGAGGTTGGTGCTGTGACTCTGGCACTGACCCCTGGGAGGGTCAACAGGAAGGGAGTCCTATTATTCTGGGTTTTTCCTGGATAACATAGACTCGATTATATTTTAAGAGTGATTATTTCCTTATTCAAGTGGTATTAGCAGAGATTAGCTGAGTCTAGCTTATAGGTGCTGAGTGTGCACCAGGTTAAATGAGCTACAAGTTATACGTAGTAACAGGTAGGCACGCTGTTCACTACACCACCGGCTAAGGCCAAATGTCACTTTCGGCATGGAGTGGTGGGGCAAAAACAATGATTCGCCTGTACAGTCAATACACACACGTACAATCCAGGCATTTTCCACACGCATATTTATGCACATACAGTACAACCTTACACATACCACGGCCTGCACAAACAAACAGTTACATGCACATGAACGTGCGAAAATACGAATATGCATAGTCATCCACGTGGCTATCCCCCCCGCATGCGTCTTTTCCCATGAATGAGCACCCACACGTGAATACGTGCCTGATTATGACTTGAATCGCATAAACCGCATGATATGACTTATGAGCATCTTAATAGATCCATATGTACCTATGGAGGCCTACCTGTACATGTGAATACCGTGTATTTAAGTGATAATCTGCATCCTTACGTATATGTGTTTCTATGCAAAAACATACGAACAGGTGCATCAACTCACTCAAGTGCACTCATGTGCATACACACACACACCAACGGCACCTCCACGCTCATGTGGAGATAGCCCCAAAAGCTGCAGTAACACGTTGATGCATGCATGTACGTGTACGCACACATGCAAACACTTCTGACACGCAGTTGGGCGTGC
>CAJFCX010000627.1:0-13146 GCA_904066255.1 Eimeria sp. OTU-X
ATCCTAACCCCTAAACCCCAAACCTTTAACCCTTAACCATAAACCCTAAACCCTACCGTTTTCTCCTTGTTTTGTGACGATATCTCCCTTTGCAAAGGTGAAGAACTGGACGGCATTCGCAAGCGCCTCAACCTCCGAATCATTTAGAGAAGAGCAGACTAAGTTACCCGAAAGAGACGAACGAATTAAAGACAGATCACTGTCCGTCTTCTCCCGCTTCTCCAGGTGGTTCTGCAGCAGCAGCGCAGCAACAGCTGGAGCAGATCAGCACCGGTAGCGCCAGCAGCAGCAGTAGCAAAAATTAGTATCCACGAACACACAGCAGCTACACAGCATATACGAGAACATACCAAACACCCAAACACCAAAACACAAACAAAAGCTGAAAATCACAGCAGCACTTCCCGTACCAACAACGATAGCAGCGGTGCAGCTACAAAAGACAAAGGTACAGCAACAGCAGCAGCAACAGCAACAGCAGGCAGCAGCAGCAGCAGCACGAACCAAAAGTCTAGCATCCTCTGCCTGTGTATCATCCTGCTGCATGATCGCCTTCTGAGCCTTCCGCTCACCCCCCCTGCAGAAGCAACAGCAACAGCAGCAGTAACAGTAAGAGCGACAGCAGCAGCAGCGGGAGCAGCAACAGCAGCAAGCGAAGGATTTCAACCCCAACTGGCCCTCAAGAAGAAACGTCGAGGACCAGTATCAGCAACTCCATGGAGGCACCCCAGAAAATAAGCAGCAACAAGAGGAGCAAGAATAGGAGCAGAAACAGCAGCTGCAGCAACTCTAGCAAAGGCAGCGACCTACGGCTTGGGTGGTGCAGCTGCATCATCGTTTTGCTGCGGCTGTGAGGTTTTCCTGTCCTGCTGCTGCTGTTCCTGCTGCTCCTGGTGCTGCTGCTGCTGCTGCTGTTCCTGGTGCTGTTGCTGTTCCTGCTGCTGCTGTTCCTGCTGCTGCTGTTGCTGTCGCTCTTGTTGCTGCTGCTGCTGCTCCTGCTGCTGCTGCTGCTGCTCAGGAGTACCTGTACTGGCTGTAGGCATTTCACCTTTAGGCGCCGTGGCGCTCGAACCCGACATCTTCCTAACCCTGAACACAAACTATAAACCCTAAATCCTTGGTCCGAACCAAAAACCCTAGACCCCAAGCCCTAATAATCGTCACACTAGACACCCGTTCGAACGGTACCACACCGAGCGCAAACCCTAAACATCCAGCCCTATATCCTAAAGCACTCTGCCCTGTACCCAACCCTCGGCCCTAAGCCTAAACCCTTACGCCTCGGCAGGTGCGGCGGCGTCAGAAGGGCCGCAGGGTTCGGGGGTTTTGGGCTCGAGCGCAGGCTGCTGCTCTCGTGGCTCCGGATCGCTGCAGATAACAAAGACACATTAGGGTTTAGGGTTTGCACCGCCGTGAAATATCTCGCCATGTTCAGGGCAGAGAACGGCAGCAGGAGCAGCGGCTGATGCTGCCGCAGCTCCTGCCGCAGCTCCTGCCGCTGCTGCCGGCGGAACCCTAAATCCTGCCCCCAAATATATGCTGCTGCTACTGCTCCTGCTGCCCCTCCAGTGATGCCTTACCGTGTCTGTTGCTGCGCCTTAGAGCTGCATGCGCCCATTTTCAGAGAAGCAGCTGCTCTCTTGCTGGCAGCAAAAGTTGCTGCTGCTGCTGCTGCTGCTGCAACTGCAGCAGCAGCAGCTTGAGGGGCCGCCAGACCACCTCCCCACAACCATGCAAAGATGTCGCGCTGCGCTGCTGCTGCTGATGATGATGATGCTGTTTCCGCTGCTGTTTAGCTCCCTGTTGCTGACGCAATACTGACAGCTACAGGATACCCCTAAATCTGCCGTTGCTGTTGTCGGCGCTGCTGCCTCTGCTCGCGACGTTCCTGCTGCTGTCGTTCCTGCTGTGGCTGTTGCGTCGTTCAGTCATGCGGCGGGGGCCCCACAGTAGAGTCCCGCAGCGGATTCTGCTGTTGCTGTAGCTGTTGCCACTGCTGCTGTTGCTGTTGCTGCTGCTGCAGTTGCTGCTCATGTGTGGTAATGAGACTAACACCCTGGCTAGGCGTCTCCTCCCTTCTTTCTGTTGTTGTTGCCGCAACAGCTGCTGTAACACGTGGGTGTGCAGCAGCAGCAGGAGCAGCAGCAAAGACAGGGCGACCTCCGGGTGCTGCTGTGGCTCCTGGGGAAGCTGCTGCTGCTGCTGCTGCTGCTCGTACAGCTGGAAGCAGCAAAATGTGCAATGCTCAAGTAGACAATTGTAGAGCAACGTGAAGAGGCGGCCGCTGCTGCAAGTCTGCAGCAACCACGGCAGCAGTAGCAGCAGCAGCGAGAAGCAGCTGCAACACCCTTCGTCGCTGCGGTAGCAATGCACAGAGTACGCTGTGGATGTGCTTTTAAAGAGAAGAAAAACACAAACTTTGCCTTGCTGATCCTTGAAGATCTGCTTAAACGGCCAGCAGCAGCAGCAGCTGCTGCTGCTGCTGCTGCTGCCGCTGCTGCAGGAGCTGCCGATGCCGTTGCGCAGCTGCCGTTCTTGCTGCTGCTGCCGCCGCCGAAGCAACAGCATCAGATTTCCTGCAGCAGCTGGATAAAAAAGAAAAAGACAGCGTCTTCTTAATAACGCAATTCAGTCTAACTCTGATTGCCGGTGCTGCCGGTGCTGCCTGCAAGCGTTACACAAGCCCTTGCTGCAGGCCTTGTGTTGCAGGACTTATTGCTGAGGCAGCTGCTGCTGTTGCTGTTGCTCGAACTTTTATCTGCTGCAATTCCTACTACTGTTTCTGAGGTCAATGCTGCTGCTGCTGGGAATGCAGCAGCAGCAACAGCAGCTGCTGCTGCAGCTGCGGCACCCCAGCAGCAATGCCCAGTCGTAAATTGTCGTGATGTGTAGTTGTTAAGGATTTATAGTCTAGTCAATGGTTTAGTGTTTTGCAGGTGGTTTAGGGGTTAGTCTAGGGTCTAAAGTCTCAAGCGCTTTGCCTCTTGCCAACGCTGTGCGCAGCAGCTGCTGCTATAGCAGCAGCTGCTATAGCAACAGCTGCTATAGCAACAACTCCTATAGCAGCAGCTGTTATAGACGCAGCTTTGGCAGCAGCAGCAGCAGTTATTCGTAACAAGCACAGAAACGATACTACTAGCAATAGCCATATCAGCGACAGCCACAGGAGCAGAAGCAAGGTTGGTTGTGGTGTCTAGACAGCGATCGCTCCAGAGAGCTCGTCTTGGTGTCAGTGCTGCTGCCAAATATTGAGGAAATTCTGAGTCTTATGCTGGCTGCTAGAGAGGTGTTGCTGCTGCTGCTGTTACAGCGCGCTAGCTTCTGTCCTCCGGTCCGCCCTCAGACGGGGCTACTGCTGCAGCAGCAGTAGCAGCTAGAGCAGTACCTGCTGCTGCTGCAGTCGCTGCTACGGCTTGTGGAAGACACTTCACTGGCAGCAGGTCCTCATCGCTGCTGCATTCGTGGCTTCCTGTGGGCAACGGTGTTTGCTGCTGTTCGTGCTGCAGCACCATAAGCCGCTGCTGCTGCTCTTGTTGCTGCGCCTTTCGTTGCTGCTGCTGCAGCCAGGGGCTAGGTAAGACAGCGCGCCTAAAGGGCGAGGCTTCATCGCTGCTGCTGCTGCTGACGCTGCTGCTGTCATCTCTTGGGGAGCTCAGGTTGACACTGCTGCACCTGCTGGAGGCATGTGCTACTGCTGCTGTCGCACTAGCAGCAGCAGCAGGTCTCTCTGCAGCACTGCCAGCCTCGAGTGAAGGCCTCCCAGCATCCCCATGCTCTTTACCCCAATGTTGCTCCTGCTGGGTCACGTCTTCTGTCACCGGCTCCTGCTGCTGCTGCTTATCCTGCTGCAGCTGCTCGTGCTGCTGACGATACCCCTGTTGCATCTGCTGCTGCACTCTCGCTTCTGCTTCACCTCCGTCGGCCGCCTGCCCCCCAATATTGTCTTTCTGTTCTCCCAGCTGCTCCTGTTCTTCTTGCTGCTGCTGCTCTGTGAGGGGATTATAAAGGGAGACAAGACTTTCGTAGGGAAGAGACAGCAGCCGCTGCTGCAGGCGCTGTGGGCCTAAATGCCTTTCAAAAGCAATCGTCGTTAGGTCTGCTGCTGCTCCTGCAGCAGTAGCAACAACAGCAGCAGCAACAAGCGACATCAACAAGAACTACAGCAGCAGCAGCAATAATAACAAGGGACTTCAAGACAACCCGCAGCATCCGATCCCCAAGTCCCTTGCCTAAACCCTAAAGACTAAACCCTACCCCCATACGGTTCCTTCGTTGCCTTAAAGAAGGGCAGCAGCAGCAGCAGCTCTGCCCGCTGCTGCTCCTCAGGCAGCAACAGCGCTCCGCAGTAGCCAACCGAGGCCCGTTGCACAACCTGCAGCACAAACCGTAAAACATAAAGCCTAAAGCGTCCGCATGGGCTCTTCGCCTGTCGCGTCCTGCACATGCCACTCAAGAGGGTCAAATTTATAAACCCTAAACCCCAAACCCTGCACCCACTTGGTGCAGCAGATCTTTCCACGTGATGTGGCAGGGCTTGGTGGCCTGCAGCTGAAATTTAGGGTTTAGCTGCTGCTGCAGCTTGGCTGCCCGCTGCTGCAGCCGTTTGCTGCGAGGCTCCAGAGTAGCAGCCAGAAAGACATTTGGAGATGTTCCCTGCAGCAGCAACGGCAGAAGCAGCAGCAACAGCAGCATCTGGTGCAAGCGAATTTCCATCACAGAATACTCAAAAGCAGCAGCATCACAGGCAGCTGCAACCCCGGCAGTGGCAGCAACAGCAGTACAAGCCGCAGCAACAGCAACAGCAGCAACAACAGCAGCAGCAACAGCAGGACACGGACAGGCAAGTGCCGGGTCTCCGCGTGCAGTGCCACTTCAAACATTAAATCGGCTATTAACTCGACAAAGTCAGCAGACACATGGAGAGAGGAAGCAGCAGCTTCTCCTGCTTCTTTCGTTGCATTTGCTGCAGTTGGTGCAGTAGCAGCAGCAGCTGCTGCTGCTGCCGCCGGTGCGGCTGCAAGAAACGCCGATAGACAATCGTCCTTTGCGCTGCAGCGAGGGGCGTTGACCGCCTCGTGCTGCACACAAACCCTCAACCCTAGACACTAAAACCTAACTTCGCAGCCCCATGCTCACAACGCCAGCACAGCATGGCACAACGCCCACGGCCTACGGTCTAGGGTCTACGGTCTAGGGTTTACCACTTTGCGGTAGAGTTCCTCTGTAGGCCTGATGTCCTCAGAGCGCACGAACTCCTAAACACATACCCACAGCAACACTCGAACCACTAAGGCAGCAGCAGCTGCAACAACAACAGCAGCAACGGCAGCAGCAACAGCAACAGCAGTAACAGCAACAGCAGCGATAGCATTCGTTTCCTCCACTTGCTAGAGTCACAGTGTTGATACGGGCAGCCATAAGAAGCACCAGCAGCAAAAAGGCAGCAGCAGCTCCAGCAAGAACAGCAGCAGCAGCAACAGGGATTACAGTTGCTCTATCCGTAGAAAGGATGCCTCTCTCCTGCAGCAGCAACAGCGCGATGCGTAGAGCTGCCTCAGGACTCGTGTCTTGCTGCTCCTCCTCTAGCCGCAGCACACCCCCAGCATAGTCTATGTGCATTGCAGTTAGATCTCGCAGTTGCTGCTGCTGCTGCTGATCCTGCTGCTGCTGCTGCTGATCCTGTTGTTGCTGATGCTGCTGCTGATCCTGCTGCTGCTGCTGCTCCTGCTCCTGCTGCTTCGGCTCAACCCCTTCGTCCTCCAGCACATGCTGCTGCTGCTGCTTCTGCTTTTGCTGAGCGGCCAAATGCGCTTCCGGCTGCTGCTCCTGTTGCAACTCTACCTTCGAATCCTCCTTCTCTAGCTGCTGCTGCTGCATCAACTGCTGCCCTTCAGTCTCATGCAGAAGCAGGTGCTGCCCGTGCTGCTCCTGTTGCGACAGCTCCTGTTGTTGCTCCTGCTTCTGCTGCTCCTTTCTGTTGAGGGAGTCGTCTCCGTCCGCTCCTTGCTTCATAACAACCTCCTGCTCCTTTCCGAGCTTTTCTGCTGCTGCTGCTGCAGTTCCTGCTTCTGCTCTTGCTCCTGCTGCCGTTTCTGCTTCTGGTTCTGCTGCAGCCTTTGTTGCAGTTCCTGCTGCTGATCCCGCTACTCCTGCTGCTGGAGCTGCTGGTGCAACCTCTACAGCCGTTGTTTCTTCTTCAGATGTACAGGCCGCAGCAGCATCGATGGCGGCTTTCATCTGCTGCTCCACCGGGTGAGAAGGAGCAGCAGCAGCAGAAGCATCGGCTGCAGCAGCGTGGTGCCGCTGCCGTCGGGGAGACGGCGCTGGAGTGTCTGTACAGTGCGCGTCTCGTGGGTGCTGCAGCAGAGGCAACCCACGCAACAAATTCCAATCTTGCTGCTGCTGCTCCTGTTGCTCCCGCTGCTCTTGCTGCTCCGTTTGCCGCTGATTCTGCAGATAATGCTGCAGCTGTTGCCGTAGTTGCTGCTGCTGCTCACCATCCTGCTGTAGCTCATCGGTTGTCTCTTCAAGATGCCCCTGCTCCTGCTGCTTCTCTTGCTGCAGCTCCTGCTGCTCTTCCTGTTGCGGCAGCTCCTGCTGCAGCACAGCAGAAGTAGTAGCGGAAGCACAGTCTGGCTCTCCTGCAGCTGATTCTGTTACTGCTGCTGCAGCTTCTGTTGCAATGGGTTTTTCAGTCTTCTTTTCAAATGCAACCACAGCATTTGTTCGTGCTTCCGCTTCCGCTTCTGCTGGTGCTGCTGCTGTAGTCGCTGCTGTTGCTGTCGCTGTCGCTTCTGCAGATACCACACCTTCGTGCACTGATGCTGCAGCTTGTTGCATTTGGCATTCAAGTGCTGTCGTTGCTGATGATAAAGATTTTGTTGCTGCTGCTGCTGTTGTTGCTGCTGTTGATGCTGCTGTGGGGAGCGGAGTCGAAGTTACTTTAGGGAAGTATTCGGTCCTGTTTGCAAGAGCTGCAGCAGCCCCAACATCTGCGTCAGTTTGTCCCTCTGCCGCTGCTGCTGGGAGCTCTGCTGCTGGTGCTCTTGCTGTTGCCGGCAGGGAAGCAGCAGCAGCAGCAGCAGGGATAAAAGAGGAGTTGAGGGTCTGGTGCTGCTGCTCTCGGCATCTGTCCATCTGGTCAGTCGAGAAATGCGGCACTGGAATGACCACGCAGCTGTTGCTGCTGCTGCTGCGCCTGCTACTGCTGCTGCGGCTGCTTATAGGACGGTCGCTGTAGGGCGAACGGTCATAGTCCTCTTCGTCGCTGCTGCCAGGTGGAGCAGCAGAGGGTCTCTTTGCATCTGTTTCTGCTGTTGCCGCTGCTCCTGCTGCTCCTGCTGCTTCTGCTGCTGCTTCTGCTGCTGCTTCTGCTGCTGCTTCTGCTGCTGCTTCTGCTGCTGCTTCTGCTGCTGCTTCTGCTGCTGCTGCGCCCGATGATGATCGTGGAGCTGATGTTAACCTATGGGCGGCAGCAGCTGCAGCTGCAGCAGCCGGATGTAGCTGCTGCAGCACAGCCTGCACCACCGCCTGCACGAGGCTTTCTACTTCTGCAGGTGCTGCGCGCAGCAGCTTGTGCTGCTGCACTGCAGCGGCAGCAGCTGCTGCAGCTGCTGCCGCTGCTGCCTCAGCAGGGAATCGGGCGGGTCTTGGACTTCTTGGGCTAACAGCGGCGCTGAAGGCCTGCAGATGTTGCTGCTTCTGCTGCAAGTAAGCCGACAAACGAGGAGACTCCAAGGTGCACCGTGGCGAAGCCAAGTACGCTCTTGCTGCTGCTCCGTCCTGCTGCTGTACGCGAGGCGACTCCAAGGTGCATCGTGGTGATGCAAGGCAAGCCCGTGCTGCTGCTGCTGCTGCTGCTGCATCCTGTTGCTGTTCTGCTACATCGCGTGGGGTGGTGCTGCAACCCCTCCATGCTGCTGCTATTGTTTCTGGTGGGGGTCTGCCGCCTTTACTGTCCGTGGTGAGCTGGTGCGGTGGCAGCGACAACAACTGCGCACGGGGAGTGTAGCTAGCACTGACATTCACCTGCTGGGCTTGCTGCTGCTGCTGCTGCTGCAATTCCTGCTGCCGCCGCTGCAGTTGCTGCTGCTCCTGTTGATACTGCTGCGGCTGCTGCTGCACGAGCAAGCGGCGAGATGGCGGCAAAAGCTCCTGCTGTGATGCTTGCGATACCTGCGTGTGGGAGTCTTGCTGCTGTAGCTGCTGCTGCTGCTCCTGCGATTGCTGCTGCTTCTGCAGCTGCTGCTGCTCCGATTCGTGCTGCTGTTGCTCCTGCTGCTGTGGCAGTTTCTCTCTCATTAAAGCCAGCAGTTGCTGCAACAAGCGATCTAATTTGTGCTGCTTCCGTACATAGGCATGCGCAGCCTGCAGCTTCACAGCAGCAGCAGAAGCTGCACGGCTCCTGCTGCTGCTGCTGCTACTGTTCTTCGGTGCAAGGCTGCATTCCTCTTCAGCTGCTGCTGCTGCTGTTGTTGACTCTTCAGAAGCACCACCCTCTCCTATAACATCTCTGGTTTGCTGCTGCTCTTGCTGCTGCTCTTGTTGCTGCTCGTGTTGCTGTTCTTGCTGTTGCCTCAAAGTGTGCTGCTGCAGCTTCCACGTAGTTTTGCGGATTAAAAGCTCGAGAGAGTTTTCTGCTGCTGCTGCAGTGCCCTCTCCTTGCTGCTGCAGCTGCTTCTGATCCTGCTGCTGTTGCTGCAGTTGCTCTGGCTCTGAACGCAGTGCCGCTGGACACGCTGCTGCTGCCGATGCTCCTGATGTTGCTGCCGATGCTTTTGCTGCTGCTGCCTTCCGGTGTTGATACGCTGCAGCACGCAAAGACAACGCCACAAAGAGCAGCAGCACTTAGGTCTTAAACGCTAAACCCCGAACCCTAAACCCCCAACCCTTACATCCAACGCACCTCTCCAAAAACGCTGGATTGCTGCAGCAGCATCATGCTGCAGTTGCTGTTGAGCAGCAGACAAGAGAACGGCCACCGTGTTGAAATTGCTGCGGCGGCTTGTGCTGCTGCTGCTGCTGCCACCACTGCTGCTGCTGCTGCCCCCCCCGCAGCGGCTGCTGCTGCTGCTGACTGGTGGTCGCTGTGGGTGCAAAAGCTGCTGCTGTGCTAGCTGCTGCGGCGGCACTTGCTGCTGCTGCTGGTGCTTCAGCTGCTGCTGCTGCTGCCTCAGCGGCTGCTGTTGCATCCGCTGCATTCCGTATTGTTGCTGCCAGTTGTCTAGCTGCTGCTGTTGCTTTTGCCGCTGCTGTTGCTGCTGCTGCAAGAAGACCGGCCTCAACCTTGTTGCTGTTTGAGTGTGCTGCGCTGTAGAGCTGAGCTGCTGCTGCATTCGATGCTGTTGTTGTATCTGCTGCTGCTGCAGTTGCTTCAGCTGTTGCTGTTGTTGCTGCCACTGGTGTAGCTGCTGCTGCTGCTGCCGGCGTTGCTGCTGCTCCAGGTGCCGTGCAAGGCGCAAGCGTCGCTGCTCCGATAGTCTCCTTAAATTTTCTTCCCTCTGCTTCTGCTGCTGCTGTTGCTGTTGTTGCTGCTGCTGCTGCTCCTGGTGTACAGACAGGCCGCCACCTACACGTTGCTGGCGAGTCGAAATAAGTCTGCTGCAGTGCCTGACAGTGCTAGAACTCGCAGCAAGTCTTCCTTGCTGCTGTTGCTGTTGTTGATCCTGCTGCTGCTGCCGCTGCTGTCTTTTGGGAAGACAATCCGACGGTGAAGGCTGCTGCTGGTGCGTGCGCTGCATTTCTGACGGTGTTGCCGCTGCTGATGATGATGATTGTCTAGGGGATGTCTGCTGCAGCTCGGTAGGCCTGGATGTCATTATGCTCTGCTGCTGCTGCTGCTGCTGCTTCTGCAGATGTTGCTGATGTTGCTGCTGCTGCAGTTCCTGGGTGGCAGCTTCCGTGTTGCCCGCATTCCCATCCTGTACCTGGCGCTGCTGCCGAATTTGTTGCTGCCCTTGTTGCTGCCCTTGCTGCTGCTGCTGCTGCCCTTGATGCAGACGCTGATGATGTATACTGCCGGCTCGCTGGTGGCGTTCCTTTGACAGTTGCTGCTGCAGTGCCGTCTGCTGCTGCTTCAGCTGCAGCCGCTGCAGGCGAAGTCGATGAAGCAGCAAGTAGTCTTGCTGCCCCCACTGTTGCTGCTGCTGATCGCCTTGATGATGCTGCTGCTGACCTCGGGCCCCCCCCCACGCACCGTCGTTGATGCTGCAATCGATGTGCTTCGGCAATGCGTTCTGCAACTGCTGCTGCTGCTGTGGCTGCTGCTGCTGCATACTGGGGTGTACGTGCAGCTGCAGCGCATTCGAATATGACGTATCGAGGAGAGTTGGGGCGGTATCTCCTTCCACGGAGGGCAGTTGCTGCTGCCGTTCCCGGTGTTGCTGCTGCTCGTGCTGCTGGTGGTGCTGTTTCCGGTGCGTCTCCGAAGGTTCCGCGGCAGCGAGCTTCTTAAGGATCTGCTGCTGCTGCTGTCGCAGCTGCATGCGCTTTTGCTGCAGGCTAAGGAGGAGATCCTCTTCATCTCCCTCTCGACCTGCGTGTTGCTGACGTTGTTGCTGTTGTTGCTGCTGCTGCTGCTCATGCTGCTGCTGTTGATGCTGCTGCTGCTGGAGTTGCTGCTGCTGCTGCTGCTGGAGTTGCTGCCTCTGCTGCTGCTTCGTAGGGCTTGAGCGTGCTAGCGCAAAGGTTTTGCCACAAACGGTCCTGGTGGTGCTGTTGCTGAACTGCAACCGTGTTGCTGATTGTTGATGCTGTTGGTGCTGCTCATGCGGAGCCTCTTTATGCTGCTGCGTGTCCATTGTTGCTGTTGTTGCTGTTGTTGCTGCTGCTGCTGGCGTTGGTACTGCTGGTGGTGCAGCTAGGATCCCTCAGAGCTGAGCTGTTGTTGACGAAGCTGTGTGAATGGTGTGTGCTGCTGTTTATGCTGCTGCTGCGCCTCGGTCTGGAGGCTTCAGCTCATAGGCCTCATCCTCAGCAGCTGAAAACGCATGGAGGGTCATGAAGGACGCAAACGGTTGTTGCAGCTGCTGCTGCAGTTGCAGTTGCTGTTGCTGCTGCTGCTGCTCTGGCTGTTACTGCTCCTGCGGAGGCAACTGTGGCAGAGACTGATGCTGCTGCTGCTGCTGCAGGGGATGCGGATTAACCCAGCAGCCTTCATCGCAGCCGACGGCCCCAGTGTACGGGCAGCTGCTGGGATTTTGCTGCTGCGGTGTATGTCTGCCTCAGTTGCTCTATTATAAAAACTTAATGAGATTTAATTGCCTTTTTAAGGGATTTTAGCAGCAGCAAAGACACATTTGCTGCTGCTGCAGCCCCAAACACACACAGACCGAACCAACCCGCTAAACCTCAACGGTGGCTGCTGCTACTGCTGCTGCGGCCCCTTTCGCTGCTGCTGCTGCTGCGATTAAAAAAATTAAGTATGCATCCGTTTCTTAACTGTTGATTAGAGACACTTTATGGAAATACATAAATAAACGCCGTGGGTCGGCTGCGCCCAACAGCTGTTGCTGATGCTGCTGCTACTTACTGCTGCTGCTCCTGTTGCTGCTGCTGCTGCATGCGGTGGTTATTCGGGGTCACCTCCAGTCCCCGCTGCACGTTTTCGCGTTTTGTCTGCAGATTTGTCTCTGTACAAAATAATATAAGGCATTAAGGGCCTCAGTTAGGAGACGGCACCTTTTAAACCTGTCAAAAGCTCTTGCACACCCATGGGCAGCAACTGCAACATCAACAGCAGCAGCAGCAGCAGCAGCAGCAGCATATAGGAGCTTCTTGAGGTTTCGCTCCTCCTGTGGGGCCCCACGAGAGCCTTGCGGCCTCCGGGGGCCCCCTGAGGCCTCTTTGTCTCATTTTAGCGTTCTCCGCTGCTGCTCCGCTTCTGCCACTGTTGCTACTGCTGTCACTGCTGCTGCCACTGCTGCTGCCACTGCCGCTGCAGCCGCTGCTGCTGAAAATGGGGGAAGCAAAGAAAGGAGACGGAAGTGAATTGGTGGAGTGGGCCCTTAGGAAGGTCTTTTGTATCTTCGGCGCTAAAAAACAGGCATGGGCGAAATTTAAGACGAACTTCGAAGCAGATGCAAACAGCATGTAAGAATGGTGCTGCTGCTGTTGCTGATGCTGTTGCTGCTGCTGGTGTTGATGCTGATGGTACGGGTGCTGGTGCGGATGCTGCCAATCGTATACTGACTATGGTGCAGGCGCTGCTGCTGCTTTTGCTGCTGCTACCGCCGCTGTTGCTGCTGCTTCTGCTTAAAGGCCCTAGCTATGGCGCTGCTCGTGCTGCTGCTGCTGTTAGAAGGCTGCCGCTGCCACAACCTGACAAGTAGCGACTAACGCAATTGCAAAGGAAGATAGAAAAATTAGCAAACAAAGAATAACGAATACAAGAACAGCATAAGCAGCCGATGAAAAAACAAGTAAAAGCAAATAGATATCAATTGCAGGAAACAAATATAGGTAAAGAGAGCTAAATAGACAGGGTTAGAGTAGAAGAGACGAATATAAACAAAGAGATGAATACCCAAACAGATATAAATGCACAGAAAGGAACGAATATATATGTAAATAAACAAAAAGAAAAACTTAAGCAGGCAGACAAAAAAGGAGCATAACTGAACAAGTGGAAAAGGCATAAAGAGGGAAAGGGCATAAGAACAGGCAAATAGAGAAACCCAAACGGCGCGAGCAACACTACAAAAAAGGGGCAGACGAACAAATAAACGTGCACAGACGAATAAGCAGGCAGACAGGGACAAATACACAGGAACAATTAAACAAGTACGAATAAACAAGTAGAAGGAAACAAGTGGACAAAGACAAATGAGCAGACAGATACACAGGCAACCAACAAGCCAAAACCACAAGGGACAGACACACAGGCGAATCAACTCCAATCCAATCAATCACCTAGACTAAATAAATAATAAACAAAAATACAGACAAACAAATAAGCAGGAACGAATAAAGAACAGCATAAATGTAACAAATTAACTCCAAACTAAAGGACAACTAATTAAAATATAAAAAAACCAACAAAGAACAGATTACATGCGTAAGGGACCGCAATATAGAACAAAAGCATGGATAAAATACAAAGAGAAAGCCAGACAGCAGAAGGGGAATATATAATGTCTCTTACACACA
>CAJFCX010000628.1:0-13138 GCA_904066255.1 Eimeria sp. OTU-X
CCCCCATCCCCTCACAAAAACGCTAAGTGTGCCCCTACCTCCAGAGACCTGGAAACCAACGGCACCGGCTCCTGGGGCTGGGAGGGGAGAAGGCCACTGCCCTTCTTGCAACTTCCCCCATGCAGCTCTTGCCACAAGGGAACCCCTCCAGAGAGCACAACCAAGGACTGCTGATGATCCACTAACACCGTTTGCAACTGTGTCATTGGACGAACACCAGTTTGACCATTAGAAACCAATGTGCGCACAAGTACTAATGTATCGAACTACCGCTGCGAGACCCCGCTACACTTGTCCTAGGCCGGTCCAACCCATGGAAGCGCGTGACTAAAAGCCGTCCCTATTCTCGCTGAGTCGGCTTGTGGCTATAGCCGAAGGTATTGACTTGCGCTGCTCAAAGGTGCCCAGGCAACAGCAGCGCAAGGTCTACTCGCCGCCCTACATGGGTTCGCAGGTTATCGTTCAAGGCAGCAATCATGCAGGAACTTGTACTGTGGCTACGTTGACACGAGCATCAGGGGATTGGCGAGCACACGAGTCAGGTGACCTCTTGCAAGGCAATACGTAGCGTTGAGGTTGTGAGCTGTGTACCCGGCAAGCATGCATGCTTGCCGCGACCTCAGATAACCCAACGCATACGTACGGGACTTAGCGGCTCCCGGAGTCGCTGCGGAGCTGAGAGCGGTGAGTCTGCTGGTCTGTTTGTAAGGTGGATCCTCGGTTTTCTCTCTGCAAATTCAACAGCCCCAAGGCAGCCCTTGCGTTACCTAGGAGGCCCTCTTTTCTCAGTTCGGACGCTTCTTCGGCAACAAAACCGTAACTGAACAATACATAACAACCAGACACACAGACACAAGAGTCGAACTCCAAACAGCTAACCAACGACTGCTATGCCCGAGAGTGCCTCGCGGTAATGCAAGAAGTTCAACAATCATTTAAGAGAATCAAGGATCACGAAACCACTCATAAATTGTGAAAAAACAGATGTACAAGAGATCCACGTTCACCACTCACATTATCTGAGGAAGGAAAAAGCGCGGAAGCTGCACTGTGGAAAACGGCTTGAATCCCGTCAACTTCAACGCAAACTCCCACCTGCATGTACGCACCGGAGATGAAGCAAATGCTTGCATTAAGCAAATGCTTGCATTTATAAGCAGAACCTTAAACTGGCTGAAGACTGATGTAAAGACTAGCAAGGGTGAGTACATTAGCAAGTACTGCCTTTACAGTCTCTCCATCCAACTAAAAGAGTCTTCTTCAGCAGTAGGCCGAAACTGTGCGTAAGCACTCATGAGAGAGCTTTTCTGCGTATGTTCACCTCTCTCGGGAGTCTGGAGATGTCACAGTAGCTTTCCTGGGAGGCTCCTGCACTCAGAACACGAAGTAAACGTGCGCTTCTGTCTGCGCTTTTTCTTTGTTCAGTCTCATCTCGCCCATTATTCTTTGGCTCTGTTGGGCTAGACTTTACTATTAATTCGATATTTTCGCTAGCTACCTTCCCCTCCAGATTCGTGAATATGTACGTCGACCCCTCCTCGGAGAAGCTGTACCTAGACACCTCTAGCGTCAACTCCGCGTGGGTATGCTGCAGGCAATGAGCAGTGGCAGGCACAAGCAGCCCCAGCACTCTGAGCCAGCAGTGCAGCAACACTGGAGGCAGAGGCAAAGCCAACAGCAGCAACAGCGGCGGCACTGAAAGCAGAATCAACAGGAGCAGCAGCAACAACTCCATCTGAGCAGAGTTTGAGAGGTGGAAAAGCAGCAACGAGGGATCATAGCCTCACAAACTTGCTCTTGTAAACTGCCATGAGCCCCTTCCTGCACAATACAAATCTGATGCATACAGGACAAAACCCCAAACCCTCCGATGTGCGCGGGGCAGCGCTCTGTTGCCAGGGGAAGTAAGCAAACCCCACAACGGAGTACACTAGAGGGCTCACGGGATATTCAGCTTCTCCATCGGCTTGCCCACAACCGCTTCAGGGAAAGAATCCCTTTGACACGCAGCGGTATATCTGCACGTCCACAGGGTTAACACAGATCATCATGTACCCATTTTCTATATGTACGGTGTGTCTTAAGATACAGGAAGGGCAGTGTGTTGTTGCGAGGACAGAGAACGATGAACCAGAAACGGAGAAATGGCGGAAAGTCCACAGGCGAAAGCCAGCTATGCAACGCTCCTTGGATATTTCGAGTTCGTGAGGAGGGTTTACTGAATTTAGATGCATTTGCACTGTAAACTGCGCTATTGGCACAGGAGCATGTTCGCACCTGTCCAGATCTTTAGCAAGAGGAAGAATAAAGTCTATGCGCTGTTCTCTCCTTGTGTTCCTCTGCACAGAAAGGAAGCATATACCCTTCTCTAATTCTCTCTCATGCGCACCTGTCAACGGGGACCCTCAAGCAGGTACCCTGTGGCGGTATGGGATACTGGAGAGCTCTCCATGAGTGCACAACGAGGTGTCCGCTGCAAAGCTAAATTTGTACTTTTGCAAGTAGCCAATAACAGTTTGACTTATGTCCCCGCTGACACCCATTCTGCTGAGACCCCAATTCCGTTTTGCTATGTTTCTCGGTCTTTCGGTAATGTGCCAAGTGAGTACTAGAGAAACCTAGGCCCTAAGCCGTAAACCCCTGCATTAGCTGCTTACATTTACATACACCCGAAGCTTCCGCTGAGCGATGACAGGCTGCACTTCGCACTCGTTGGCATGGAAACACAAAATAGGGTCGGTCGCCTACCCGAAGAACACACACAGAATCTAAACCTGAAGCCCTGAATCCTACGCGTTACAAAAGACGGCACTTTGCCCTCCTGGAAAGAGGGCCGGGGCTTCCCAACACAAGTAAAATTTCAAATTACTCAGTGCACAACATGATGCAGATTCCCTTACATCGGGAGTCGGAAATAGCATTATCATTCTGTTTTCGATTAACAGCGCTGACTTCCTTCCCGATGCGTCTTCAAACATGTTTATAGGAAATACGTATCTACGAAGACAAGCAAAAGACACAAATCCGCAAACATTTGCCCCCAAAGCGCAACCCTCCATACAGCTGAACGCCGCTAATCATATATAACGATATCGCCAGGAGCACTCTTTGGGTCTTCGGATCTATCGAGACCCCTAATGCGTATGCAAAAAAAGTCTTCAGACGAAAGGTAGTGAATAGAGAACTGCAGAGCAAGCACTACGTCGGCCAACTTGCTCGTTGGCACGCGCACTATAATGGTCTCTGTGTTCGTCTGTTTGAATGCGAAGCACGTGTGCTGGTGTGCAAGGGGTGGTGCTGCGTTGCTGACTTGGAAAGGTTTGCGTAGGCCTGAGAGCCGGTACCCTGCAAGTCTTCACCCTTCAGGAAATTGCCAAAATGAAGGGCAACGTTCCATCTGAAGATATAGGCCCCCGCACCACATACCCAATAGCACAAAAAGGTAAAACCTATGGCAGCCAGTACTGTAGGGTGTAGGGAACTTGTGCTACACCTGTCAAACTCCGCCAAGCTGGCGCAGTCAAGCGTTATCCTTTCCCGTTTCCCTGAGGGGTTCTGCAAAATGCAGCAGGAGAACGAACAAAATGAAAAAAAAGGGCTTCCAGCATTTGTCTCTTCCATCCCCTTCCGTTGCATTTTACAACCACCACTTAACTCGTAATTTCAAGGACGAACAAACAAACAAACCAGCGAAAGAGCAAAGAAATTGGCAACTACACGAACGAACACACAACAGACAAAGAGTTCAGCACAGGCATAAAAGGACTGCAAATGTCCGTTTCACAGCTTGCCAAACAGGCAAGCATGTCAACGCACTTCAACGACCGGGGCCAGCAAATAAAAACAAACACGAGAAGGAAGCACATTGACGCAAGCGTACGGTGTGAATTATTCTTATTTCACGTCTTTCTCGGCTGGCCGTGGCACTGCAGCGGTTGGCCATTAGGGTAATGACGGGTTTAGCCTGAGGAGCACCGTAGTCCTTGTACAGCTCCAGGCAGCCCTTAGACACCACTCCCACTCTGCATGAACACGCACACAAAAGTGGCCGGCCCAGCGGAGAGACAAACATCGCTGTGTAAGTTCGAAACTGCCTATTCATGCTTCACGTTCAACTGCAGGTAAAGCGTCCCCCTGAAGGTCATTGTTGCACCCCATGAGGTGCAGCAGCAGCAATGGTCACACTTACAAAACACCCTACAGTGTCCTTCAGCACGTTTGACGCCACACTAAGCATGTGTTAACTGTTTCCACTAATGCGTGCAATCATTGTTCCATGCACTCATGAATGACTTTATATTTGCACAAGGGGACAAGACGAAATGCCCCTTACTGGTTCGCTGTCCTGCCGCGCTGGTCTCCCTTGCGCCTGAGGAACCCATTCTCTTCAAGCTTTTTATACCACCTGAGCTTCCACAGCAGTCAGAATAATTTAAATAAAATGCAGTTGGCCCTTACGGTGATCCCATGTTGCATGTCGCGGTAGCTCCCGTTGCGGTGCGCGCCGTAGGCGGTCCAGACGTCCCCGGCAACGGTTTGATCAAGCTACTGGTGGCAGGTATTGCCTTTTGACAAACCCTTGGTAAATTTCGTCAGTAGGAAAGGAAAATACGTATGTTTCTTCCTCTGGAGTCCCGGGCTGCACAGGAGCGCATGAGGCACATGTCGATACGGCGAAAGGTCACACCTTGGGCAGAAAAAGTTATCGTCCCATGCTCACGCCATTCCAGCTGTTATACACAAAAATTCGTAGAAAAAATAAAGCGCTAATATATCTGCATAGAAAATGCCATGTCTGACCACTTAGATAGGAAACACTACTCCATTCTCCACGAAGCACACACAAGTGCATACTCTTCTTGCCCTGACGCTGGAATCGCGTCAATTCCTGCCATATAGTTTTAATTTGCGTTACTGACGGCTGAAGACTAATGAAAATAGGCAAATATGTAAAAACCGGGGAGCGGAGAATTATCAAAGAGAGAGCGAGACGGGACTCGAACCCGCAACCTCCGCCTCCGGAGGGCGACGCGCTATCCATTGCGCCACTCACTCGAACAACAGCCGGCCCCAATTTAGGTCAATTCTTAATTTCCATCTCACCTCCGTTTAACAATACTCAAATAAAAATCCCGTTTATACTTACTTTGTGGGTAATAACAAACTCCCGGTTGGTGGCATCAGCAAGCGTCACACAATCGGCGTTGTGCAGCTTAAGGATAGGTTGAGGATCCCCCGCCTTCTCGAAAAGCATCAAATACCCGTCCCGTATCACAAACACCCTAAATGCAGACAGAGCATAATACAAATAGCAGGCTAAAGAGGACTAGCCGACTTCAGCAGCTCCACGGGTCTCTAACTCCGTGGAATACTCAGCTGCATTACAACATGGTCAGTTCCAGGTAGGTATTAAAACATTCACTGCACGCTGGAGGAACATCGTCTAGTGCGGAGTAACAATATTTTATATATATGCATATGCGATGTTCCCCAAGTTCAGGGGACCCCGCTCAATCCTCTGGTTGCCCATTCACTCGGCTTTTCCACTGCATTCCTATCCACCAAAACTCATCATCAGGTCCTAAAAGATACCTTAAGCCGTTACGGGTGTACGCGCAACTCTCCATTTGAGCGCATGCGATTCTCCCAACCAAATGCGGCTTACTCATCATCTTCCGGCGGCTTGGATTTTTCTGTACTTTCTTCAGGCTGCTTTGGTGTGGGAGGTGGCGTCAGCTTGGCAGGTGGTTGATAGTACTTGCCTGCTCCCGCCACAGCTGCGAGTCTGCAGCAGAAGGTAAAGATCTACCCCAAATTCTAAGGGAAGATGCCCACGTGTGTTTAATCCCCGGACTGGAGGGTTTTGTAGCGCTTCCGGGAGGACTCACTCGAGAAAAAATTTCTCCTGCGTGCTGACCGTAATGGAAATCTCTGGGCTCTGAGCAGATCACAAACGCTGGAGAGGCTCTGGCTGAAGGACGCCAATGATACTGCCACACGGGTTCGGGTGTGCGGGTTCTTGGATGGTGGTGGGGCTTGCCTCTGCCGACTTGAAGGTAATGGCGTGTGCGTCTTTGTCCACTGACATGGTGACCAAAAAGCAAGGAATCGTCAAAGGAGTCGTGTCCTGCACAGACAGTAGTCCCCTTCAGCAACCCCCAGAGTGTTCGTTCCGCAGAGATACGCTATAGACCCCAGACAGGCACATCAACAAACAACCAAGGGAACACACAGGCGAAGATAAAAGATAAAAAAAATTAACCGTCCAGTTCATGTAACGAACACAAGAGCTAAAACAAAATGATGTAAGAATTACATCAGGCGATGTAATTATCAGCACATTCCGCGCCTCGTTGTACTGGATGTGTCTGAACGTCCCACACGCACACATACCCTGTTACCCTGACGCCTGCTCAAGCGAACACACAGCAGCAGCAGCACCTGCGGCAGCAGCCAGCAGGAGCAGTCCCAACAGCAGTAGCATCCATAGCAGCAGCTTAGACGAACCCATCATGCCTCTCCCTCGAAGTAGGCACCCCGTCAAATGCCACTCCTTCTGGAACGGAGACGTTGACAAGAATTTCCTCTTCTCGAACTGAGGGGGGGCGGCTGGAGGGTGGCGCCGAAGGCAGCTGCGGCGGCGCAGCTGCTGGCGCAGTCCGCAGGAAGCCTCCGTAGGCCAGGCCGTGGCTCCACCTGGCCCAAGCAAGCACACAGAAATAAACACAAACGCATGCACGCACAATCGAGTACATGCGTATGTACACACAAGCTGGAAAGCGAGCATACCCTAATAAACCCGAATTCCGCAAATGGAGGCTCAATTAACCTCTCTGCGACTCAGTCCCTTTCCAGTCCTCGCCACAGGCGAACCAGCTAGCCCACGTGACGTCTAGGTGGAAAATAGCAAGCAAGCAGGGCTAATGACTAGCTACTAGCCAGGTGTGCATGCACGGAAGAGGTGGCCGACTGCGCCCAGAGCAAAACCTTGTGTTGCAACTATCTTCTGGGTAACGACCTGGCTGGGTTGGCTAGCTAGCTGGCTAACTGTCTGTGAGCCGCATTTTCCATCTAACAAGCAACAAAAAGGGGCAGGTACAGGGGAAGACGAACGGTACCTGTTGAGTTCGTCTTCTGTCATTAGTTTGATGAGGTGTGTCTCCATCCGGCCGAGGCACGGTTCATATCCAAGCCGTATCTGCAGCAGGTTGGGGTCTATAGACAAGCTTTGCACTTTGTGGGGACGGAGGACTGTCGTTGGCTCTTCGTCCTGCGGACACCCGTACACTGTTCTCGCTTTATCTCTTCATGTGCATCTCCTTCAGTGCACTTTCTCGTGTCTGTGAATTTCTGCATTTCTGTAAGCTTCCAAGGGTACAACTCTGTCTCCCTGCGTTCGCGGCTCTTCGCCTGACGGTGTGCTTGTCGATTCTGCACCCCGTCCGTTTGTGTCCCCGTCTCTGTCTGTGCCTGTCTGTGTTGCTACTTGTGCATCTCTCGCTTCTTCGGCTTGCATGCCTTGCCTTGGGGTCGAGGAAGAAAAGTAGCATGCCCTCCTTCACCGCCATTATCCTGACAGAGAAACAGATGAGCAATCAACTAATTAATATTTCACCATCAATTGACTTCGCATCGCTAATTATGATTAGCGGTGCTAAGTAATTCTAGATGTAGCTCCTTTCCAACACAACAAGGTGTTCAACTCATTTCCCTCATCAAGCCAGCTGGAGCTTCTCTGCCTGCACAGCGTGGTGAATACTAGTATCTCCTTATCAAGTGCAGCTGTATTAAAACAACTGTGTGCCTCTCCTTCAGCAAGTAGCCGAATATAAATGTCTTAGTGTCCCTACTATTACTATTTGTAGGGTCTTGGAGCACCTAACGAATAATAGTGTAATAAGACATTTATTATCAGCTTGTGCGTATACAGAGATACAGGCATATGCGCTTGTTTAAATACACTGGCGCTTGTCAAACATTCGTCTACAGAAGGAAGGAGATACTTTTGCATGCAGGCCTGTTGGTAGGTAAGTAGGTGTGTTTAAAAACAACCAACGCTTTGAAGATAATCTGAATGGTCTTCAAGCTCACTTTTCGCGGTAGTCTGCCTCTTCCTCGTCTGCCTCAATCACCGCATGCAGCACCGTCCCTGACCGCCCAGACGCCAAACCCTAAAACCTAAACCCTAAACTATTCTCTACACGGACAGGAGACAGGTGAAAGCTGGTCAAAGTCAAGACGCTGATGAATCAAGGAAGAAAGAGGGAGAAGAGACACAAGGACAGGGGAAACTAACGAAAGAGTCTGACAGAGAAACAGCCAGTCGCAAGACCTCCACAAAAAAAGGAGAAAGTCAGGGGGAAGAAAGGAAACAAACAACCATACGAGATAAAAGTCAAACGTGAAGGCACAAAGCGACAAGACCCACCAAAAAGAGATAATGATAAGCACAAGGATAGGGATGTCTAATGGGACAAAAAATGAGCAGGAGTGGCCAAACAGGGGACAAAGGGCACAAGGAGCCAAGGGAGGACCGACTTACCCGAATAGAAGAAAGACCCATCTGTTCTCCACTGCATACGCATGCGCGCACACTTCTGACTGTAGCACTGCTTCCTCGCCTAGCTAGATGCCTACCCGGTGCCTAGATACATAAACTGCTACCTTGAGATAAGAAGGGCTACACTCCAGCTGCCCATGTATTGTCTCACGGATTCCCCCCGTCCCCAAAAACGCTCGTCGAGTCGCTCGAATCCCTCCAGCAGTCTGCAGACATGGCAACGGAGAAGTGCATCGCAGTATGCAGCCTCTTCTACTTCTGTTGCTGCCGCTTGAGCTGGGTATTGGTGTATGGTGTACCTTGCGTCTGCCTGAAAGCCAGTGTGGCTGGCCGCATGCATTAATTCCGAATGTGTCCGTACACGCATGCACCATGGTGGGAGGAACCAATTTCAGAGAGCGCCCGTGCCATGTAAACATGTGAAGGGTCCATACGTGCATAATCTACTGGCGTCAATGCAAAAGATGCAAGCACACACGCGTTCTTAATATATTAGCACCTGCATACATATTTGCATATTTAGTTGCACTGTGCACATGGGCATGTACAAACGTACGTGCGCATGTAGGCATATATGCGACTGCATAAAAACTTGCCTCTTGAGGATAACCTGCTGCTCCTCGAACATGCGCTGCTGAACTAAGGCGAGGGAAGTTCTGTCTTCGCGGTCGTCGTCAGCTGCCACTGGCACCAGGAGACAAAGTAGGTGCATTTGTTCCTCTGGAGCATCTACTGTGTGCGTTTCTGTGCATGTCTCGTCTACGTGTTTTGTACTGCCTGCGCCTTCTGCCAATGTGCTGCGATGTCTGCTTATATAATTGTTTGTCCTTTTCTCCAGCGTCTGTAGCTCAGTTAGGAAATGCTACAGGCCGAAACAGGCAGTCGTGAAGGAGCTACAGACTCTTGTCTGTTTCTTACGCTGTCTCTCTCTGTCCAACGCTTGCAGTATAAGCCCCATTTTGTTGGACAGCGCCTCCAGCTGCGCCTCCCCCGCCCCTCTTAAGTGCTTAGGCAGAGTCAACACCACAGGCGGTACCAGTGCCTTCTCGCGATTCAACGCCTCTACCTGGAAACGCAAAAGCTCAGCTGCTAAAGTTTAAAAGCTTGGCCAAATCCCTCAGGGCACGCCATTTAACCGGCGGTACCTGGAACACGGAAACAATAGCATAAGCTCCTCAGCCACCAACACAGCAAATCCTCGACCTGACCACCGTATCCATTTCCGCCGCAGCCAAGGGATAACCCAAGAAACGAAGCTATACCCAAGGTTAAAGGGTTGAAAGTTGAACGGGCACTAAGAGCTGGAATCTTAGAAGCTCACTATTTTATAGAGCCTCTGTATCTCGGCTCGTTGCTCTTCTATCAGCTTCTGACCCTCCAGTAGATTCCTGTGACCCCAGACACAGCCCTTCAGCATTCCCAGCCCTAAACCTAAATCGCATTTCGTAAATCCTAATATGCAAACTACAACTCATAAATATCGACAACACCGCTTTCACGCCCTGAACAAATGAAGCCCTGGAGTGCCCCAATGTGGGCAAGTGTCCTCCGTTGTCCCATTAAGGCACAAAGCGAATGGCTACAGCAAACTTCGGTTCGGTTTTCTCACGCTTCTGACTGGACGAGGCACATCTTTGAAATCCTGAGTTCTGCGACACAACAGCAAATACAAGGAAGACTCGTAGGGTTTGACACTCAGGATTTCGCAGACAACTCAGTGTCAGGAATTTAACGGGAAGAGGCGCCCTCCAAAATACAGTAGAGGAGTGCTGTAGCAACAGCATTTTGTGCCTTGGCAGCGAGTTCAGGGTCTCATAAATCACACCCCCCATGCCCGATATATAAGGTGGCTCTCTTTAACGAGCTTGTCTCGAGCTTTCTCCTGTGAAGTGCCACAGTGGCGGCCATCTGAGAAGGCCCCTGGACACCAAGGCACCGTTGAGCCTCGAACGGGGCAGCTTTCCCCATCCGCTTACCACACCAGCAGTTGTCCCCACCAGGAATGGGTTGAAGGTTTGCAGAAGTGTAGAGGGTGGGCTGGGTTCAGCTGTTTGCTCACCTTCAATGGTGTTGCCGAGTTGTCGCGTGGTGCCGCGGTGCAGTTCAATTTCTCTCTGAACCCGCACAAGGTCCCCCGCAAGCTGGGTCAAACACACAGGCACAACACTGACATCACCCTAGTTAGCTATATGCCTTGGTAGCCAGCTAAGGGATGCACTCGCTGCCTGCCAAGCAGGCTTGCGGCACAGTGTAGCAAGCCACTGGAATATGCCAGCCTTCTAATGAGGTGATTCAGCTAGCCAGCCAAAGATATAATGTGGCTAGTATAGCTAATTAGTCTGTCAAAGCGAACAGACACTGCATTTAGTTCCACCACTTTGAAGGTAATTATCGCAAGAGCCTACGCAGGAGGCCCGTCTCAGCTGCAGGTGTAGCAACAGGGAGACCGCTGAACTTGCAAACTACGGGAGGTCGTCTCCCCAGAAGTCTGCCTGCCGTTCAAATGCCACCTTCTACGTTCTTCAGTCTGCCTGTGTAAGGTGCCTCTCCGCCTCCGCCTTGCCTCGTTTCCCTTGCCTATGCCTCCCCCAAAATCTGTTTGCCTTTTGCTGTTATTCCTACTAGGGGCAGTGCCGTTTACTGTCTCCTATTGCCTCTCCGGCCTGTCTGGCTGTGCCTGCGTTTGCGCCCTTCATCCCCTCTTTGTATTCCGTTTATCTGCCACCTGACTGTGTTTGTTCCCCCTGTCTACTTGCCCCCCTCCCTCTATCTGTCCGCTTGTTATCTGCCTCATTTTCTGCCTAATTGTATCCATTCTATCCGTAGCTTACGTCTTGAGGAGTCCGGCCATCTGCTTCACCTTCTCCTGTTGTCCCAGCGAGTTTCTGAAGTTTATTGAGGCGGTGTAGCAGCCGTTGCTGCTCTTCCTTCAGCCTCTCATTCTCCGCTGTCTTGTCTGTGCTCTGCAAGAACGCAAGACCGAACGCAGTAGAACACAAACCGCAAATCCAGGTTGTAAAATCTAAGCCGCAACGCCCTTCTACGGGCCTTATTGCCAGTGAATTGCTGCAGCTTTAGTACGGGCGGTTTAGGGTTTGACCTGCAGGTGCCTGATCAGGGCGTCTCTTTCAGCAATGCCTTTTTCTGCTGCTGCAACTGTCTCCACCAATGACTGCACTTCTTTGTCTCCTCTTCTTCGCAGTTGATCTAGGGCCTCCACCTCCCCCTTCAGGCTGTCTAGCTGGAGTCTAAGCCTCTGGTTTTCATGTACGTAATTCTCTAGGTCGGCCTGCAACCGCTGCTCTTTGTCTCCTCGCCCCTGCTGCAGCAGCAGCACCGTCTCCGTAAGTTCCTCTATCCGCGCCTTTTGTCGCTCAATCAAGCTCTGCGCACTCTCCAAAGCTCGAGCTTCGCGCGGAGCGGCCAGCACTGAAGGCAACAGCAGCACTTACACAACTTCAAAAGTCAACACCCGGAGACAGTTTGGCAGACGCTTGGCACCCGAGCTGGAAGATCCTTAGACACACAGACTGGTGCCCTAAGTGACGCTTCAGGGAACACCAGGTGAGGCACTTTAGAACCACTGCTGCAAAAGGCCTCAACTAAACACTGGAGAATTAAGGAGACACATTAGCGATGACCACAAACCATTAGACGCTGGCTAAGGCGGTCAACAAGCAGCTGCTACTCTACGCAGGGGCTCAGTGGTGGAGCAGCAGAAATCCTAACTCAGGAAACGCTCCAATCAAGTAGGTCGCCACGCAAGAGGAGGTTCCTATTTTAAAGAGACACACCTGTAACGGACAGCTATGATTCTATGAGACACCTACATACAGAGAAACTTAAGCTGACACTCTAAAAATAATTAGGTACAGACCCCCAAGCAGCAAACAGACTCATCATCGTAGATAAACACTTGCGCAAACCAAAGCAGCACTCTCAAGACCTGTGGAGACACTATGCATGCTCAAGATGAGCCCTCGAAAGCAACAGAAGTGTATACATGAACGGCCACCGGCGGCTGCAGCAGCTACAAGCTACGGCAGCACTAGCAGCTGCCAAGAAGTAGGACTTCACCAGCAGCAGATAAGGTGGTGCCCAAGATCAGATCCAGCAGAGTCTCCAATCTACATATGTCCTATGCCCTTCGTTTACCACAACTAAACGTCAAATGATTTTGAACAAATCCCCCGTTCGTGTTTTAACGTTCCCATATCGCCCAGTGGCTCACTGTCCGGGATACGCGAGCTGTGCAGGCCCTCCTGGATGAACCGCTTGGTGCCTGCAGCTGCGGCAGCAGGAGCAGCTGTAGCTACAGGCATCAGCAGTAGCTCGTTCTGTGAATCCAGCTCGGACAGAGGTGTCGGGGGAAGCGCATCGCTGACGCCTACGACAGGACTGCCTGGATGGAAGCTGGCCCCTGGGGGAGGGGCCCAGCGTGCTTTAGAGACCTCCTTGGAATGCCAAGCGGCACCCCGAAGCATTGAATGTGCGACTCTATTTAATTCCTACTCCGTGTGTAGTCAAAAGAGCAGAAAAGCACGGGCAGGGGCAGAAAAGGAAGGAACGGAGGGGCGG
>CAJFCX010000629.1:0-13137 GCA_904066255.1 Eimeria sp. OTU-X
AACAGTGCAATGTGCATTGGATGTCGGTGTACAGCTCCTAAATCAAATAGGCTGCAAGGCGGCATTCAGGTACTGTTGAGAGCAGGAAGTGAGCTGGCACATTTGCCGATACACACAGGAAGTGCTTTATTTTGTGTGTTGTGGGCGATAGGTATGCTCTCAACCCTAGCAGTTATTATTGTATGCGCTGGTGTTGTGTGTTGGATGCGGGGATGAACGTTCGGCGCGTGGACGTTTCGAGTTCTTCCCACCCGACGTTGGAAATAACCCTTGCTGCACCTGGTGGCATTCGAACGTTTGTTTGCCTTCCTTTCTGGCCGCGCTGTGTTTTAGGGTTAGGGCGTTCACGGGTTTCGGGTTCTTTTCCACGGGGTTTTGTTGTGGCAAAAAGCAGCTGCAATTGCTTAGCTGAGCAAGCGTCTGGCTCAGAAAGTAGGTTTCACTCCTGCGTGTTGTGCATTACAGCAGGACGAAACATGGTGTTGCTTTTACTGAGAGTAAAATCCCACTCACACAGAATGTCTCCGCTTGCCGTTTTGGTGGAGAAGCTGGTTCATTTCAAAGGGGAAGCGGACCGCATAAGAAAATCGGACTTATCACACATTGATAGTGGTTTGGGGCTCACGCGTTAGCTTGGTTGGAGCTGCTTCCCCGTGGAAGGATTGCATCATTTATTATCCCCCTTGTTGATCCGCGATCTGTATGATTGTGTTGTGGCATTGTGTTTGATGAAGGAAGTACGCCAGGAATATGACTTTAGAGTTCATCATCGCTCTAGGGGACATAGGGAGCATCCACTTCCTTGACGATGCCCCCACAAGCAAGATTGTTAAGCGGTGGAGTGTTTGGAGATGTTGACGTCGATTCGCCTGCATGATGGAGTTGTGGTATATCGGTTTTGGTTAATGTTTGCTATGGTTTCTCGCAAAGGGTTCAAGCCCACTTAGCGGCGTGCCTGGGCTGACTTGCAAATTCGTACCAGAGGGACGAGGGTCATGCGAGTCATATTTTGGCTCGGCGAAAGTAGATTTCCGTTCCAGTGCCTCAGGGGCTTCGTCGCTACGCTGTTTCTCTGATGGACGGCGAGACCACGTAGAGGGGCCTGGAAGTGTCTCTTCACAATCTGGCAACGTAAATGTTAGGTT
The DNA here is from genome assembly GCA_904066255.1 of Eimeria sp. OTU-X. Classification (NCBI taxonomy): domain Eukaryota; phylum Apicomplexa; class Conoidasida; order Eucoccidiorida; family Eimeriidae; genus Eimeria; species Eimeria sp. OTU-X. Next base: position 1,146 of record CAJFCX010000629.1, read on the forward strand.
CACCCGGTTGAATATCCCACTGCATTCGCGTAAGCGCTTTTGACACGCTAGGGCGGCGGTGTATATTTCCCCTGTAGACAGTGTTTAGTCCTAGCGTGTCGCCGTATGAAAGTCGGGAAAATACACCAGCCTGTGAGGCTGGTTGCCCTAAACTTTACCAGTAAGCTTATGGGTTATTGGGGGTACTGTGGTGTTACGCCCATGCTAATTTGGTGCATGAATGCGGGGCAGGCAAGTCTTTTTATTGTCACGGACTGTAACGCGCTACTGTTGTTCGCTAGGTGTGTCTGGCGGAGTTTCTGGTATGTGTGTGGTTTGTGCAGAGCGGAAGTGTGTGTGCCACCTCGATTCATACTTTTCCACTTCGGAGATTATGTAGTGTGCGCAGACTCACAAACTGCAACTACGCCGCAGCAACAGAACCCTAAGGCTAAGCTGCAGAGGCCGAGCAAACAGAGCGGATTTACCGAGAAATGCAGCAGAAATAAAATTGCAAGTTCTTTTAAGAAAACAATAGATAGAGACGAGCACGAAAAGACGCAGGACACCGGGGCCTGTTGCCTTGGGCTGGCAGTAATTGTCTGCGCACCCCAACAACCGGATGATCTAAAGGAATGAGAAGACTGAATTTTACTGACTTGATTTAATTACAGATCGTTGATATTTTCTTTCAGGTACCCACTATCTGCGGTCAATTTGCTGAATCCCTCGTTGCAATGACGTGGAGGGAGGAGGGAGCCCCCGGATCTGCATATGCTCCTCTGTGCTGGCGTCGAGCCTTTCTTCTTGTCAACGAAGCGCATTAAGCTCATTTGAAGCTTTCCTACCTTGGTAGCGAATAAGAACAGCAAAACTGGCTCGGTGCCACAGCAGCTCGATGTGTAGAGGCTGATGGACGCCCTGCCTGTTTTCTTGCCTCAACGGGTCTTGGGGCCCGATGGGACCTCCCAGGACATTCTGAAGGGCTCAGTGGCACAAGAAGAAGGACTCGTCTACGACCAGCAGCACCACCAGCTGAAGCAGCCACCCAAGCTGACACTGCACGATGCAAAACCTTTTTCTTCAAAGAAGCCGAAGTCGTGCTGCAACAGCTGCATACCCTTTCCAGCCTTACGCACGAGGCAGCAACACTTGTTCCTGAAGGAGCCACGTCAGAGGAAACAGCAGCTCAAGCACCATCAGCACCAGTAACACAACCTGCAACAGGAACACCATTACCAGATATGTTGCATGCTTTCCATTACAACACAGCAAACAGCGCGACAAACATGTCCAACGACTAACGTTTCCTAGGCAAGGAAGAAGATACAGGAGGATCAATGAACATGCAATACTCAGCTCCGAACAGCCCATGTTTGATACGGTCGGTATGATGCGTCAGAGTGTGATGGTGCCAACTCCTGCATCTCCTAATACCTGTCAGTGTTCCATAATTCCAAGCAGCCGCACTCGTGCTCCACCGAAAAATCATCGGCATCATACAATTCAACACACACCACTTGTAGGCTGTTGACCTACCTCCTGATATTCGCCAACACGCGTCGGGTGCACGGTAATTCCATAGAACCACAAATACAATCGATATTGCCTAAAATGTCTACCTACGGCCCCTATGGATGGGTATGCCGGGTGATCGATACGACTAAGGAAAACGCTCCATCATGTGTGACTGCTTCTACAACACAAGAAGCAACGTGCTGCAAATGTTAATGGCCGAACTTCTATTGCGCAAAATAATAGCCTCCGGAGGGCCACTGAATGTGAAATGCTCAGCTCCGAACAACCCGTGTTTGATCCAGTCGACCTGGTGCGCCAGTTTGTGACGGTACCTAACTCCTCCACCTCTAAATATCTGTCAGTGTTCCATACTTCCAAGCAACCGCTTGCTTCCTCCACCACTTGTAATCTGTTGACCTACAGCCTTATACTGGTCAAAACTCCTGGGCCGCAAGATAATTCCATAGAACCACCCATACAATCGACAGTACCTAAACCGTCGAACCCTAGGGATGGGTATGCAGGCTGCTTGATGGGACAAAACCTCATGCTCTATTGTGCTTGACCACACCTACACAACAAACACCGCGACACGCATGTTCAGCGCCGAATGTTTCCTAGACAATGGAGGAGCCTCACGAGGACCACTGAACATAAAATGCTCAGCTCCCGTCAACCCGTGTTTGATCCAGTCTAACCCTAACCCTATACCCTAACCCTAACCCTAGCCCTAGCCCTAACCCTAAACCCTTCCGCCATGCTTTGCAGAGGGAGCCCTGACGCGATCTATATTGCTCTAGCATCTAGTATCAACAGCAGCACCCAAGCTATACAAGCCTTCACGCATTGTGCGCAGGTGGAAGACGACGAACAGTAGAAGGTGGGCAGCTAGTGTAGATATTCAAGAGAATTGCATGGTTTGCAAGAGAAATCCGAGGTTACGCCTTAGCAGTTGGAGTTCAGAAAGGAGCCTCAATCCAACTGCCGCCTCACTGATGCAGCTCGTGGCTGTGGCCTTGCTATGAACCGTCGCCCCATCCATGGTGCAGACTATTCAGCGGCTGCCAGTGACAGCGCCAGCTGAACTGCACAGGGAGCATCAGCTGTTCTAGGAGAAAGGAGCACTAGCTGGGCAGGGGACCGGTTCACGTGTCGATCTTTCTTTGCGGGCCAAGCTTGCGGGTTGCATCTGTTGCCGGCGCCAGCATGACAGTACGCGAGGGCTTGCAGCAAGAAGGGCAAACTACTGCAATCTTCAAAGTTACTCTTGGGCTTTTAGGAAACAATTTCGCGATCTTCCAAGGCACCCAGCCTTCCTTGGATAAGCGTTTGCAGAAGGCATGAATAGAGGGGGCTATGCAAGTGTAGAGCGGCAGAAGTTGCACAGACAGGCGCTTGAAGAATGTCAGTGAGGCTTTCTTGTAAAGGGTGAGGCAAGAGGGTTTGCTTGATTTCCAGAGAACCGTACGTGTTTAGGGGAACTTCTCAGGTGAGTCCGTGCTCCTCTGCACTATGAAATGCTCAGAATACAGCCGTCCTCTTAACAGACGGCTCAGTGTACACCGACGGTAAGGGAAAGTTCATCCACTCTAATGGAACACACGGCTGTTACCAACGTCCGAGGGCAGCTCTGTTTCTACGTGGAAGAGTCTGTATATGCAGCCCCGTGTGTTTTGATGCTCTTTAGGGGTTTGATCAATGGTTATTCTTAAACACCGGCTTGCAAGCGTTGACAGCAAGTAGCCTGTTGATGTGATCTCGATCCCCGTGGTGCGTGATTCTTGCACGCAGAGCCCGCGGTAAAGGAGGGAGAAACAGTCTGCGGGTCGGCAGTCTGCCCCAGATAGAATGAGAACACAAAACGGGCGTGCACGCGATTCCACAACTGGAGCCTTCGTCTCACGGCAAGTTGCTTTCACCCTTCGCGCCAAGTGCTTCGGGCGAAGAAACCAGTCATTCGCTCCAGCAAATTTGTGGGACCTTGGGGGCCCTTCCGGCTGGGGGCCTTCTACCGAGGACAGCGCGCCCATTTTGCCGGCTGCTAGAGCCACAGGGCGACCAAATCATGACTGCACCAAGTTCGCATTCCCAGAAGCAACTACTGTGATGGGAGCAGGAACGGATATGTTCTAGTCCAGGCAGTGTGACGTTGGCCTCTGCGCGCACATCCGCGCTGTACCAGGGACTGAGGTGCCCTTCCGGACTATGTCCGCTGTGTCTCTTTGTCTAGGATTTCAAGAACAACATATTGCACGTCACATACCATCAAGGGCCACGTACAGAAATGAAGCGTTTGCTCACCTAGGTTTCCGCGTGGCCACTTGTGTGCGAACGAAAAGCCTCTGGAGATGCGGAGTGGGCTTTGAATGCGGAGTGGGGTTTGAAGACTGGAATGGGAACACCGGCGTGGATGTGCTTTCACACGCCAGCTGGAGAAGCCATTAAGTGCCGCAATATCATGCTAGGAAATCGTGCTCTTGCATGATTCGGTACAGAAACATCGCAGGTACCTTCGTATGTGAATGCCATAGTGTATGCATTCACGTGCGAATACATGTTTTGTGCGGTTTTGTTTCCATCTAAGCTGCACTCACTGATGCCGAATTGTCGCTGCTCCAGCTGTTGTGATGAGCAGCTCTCCTGCCATACCTCTCTTGCATAGACTGGCCAGTGGTAACGTTTCTTCGGATACCACAGCGAATGAGCCGTGTTGTGTGAGTTCACGATCCCGAAGTAAGCGAAATCGGGGTTCAAGCCACAAGGCTCTTGAGAATGGAGAAGCTAGTTTGAGGAAGCCTCATCAATACGCATTTTGGATGTTATGGTGCCAGCCCGTCGGTGCATGAAACAGGTGGCTATATGCGGAGGAATGGATAAACACGGGGCATGCCTCAGGCTTCACAGTGTGCCCAACGCAAAACATGTCTCAATGTTTCTAGACGAAACATTTCACATAAACGGAACGGCAAGCTGCATGCTGGCTCACTGGCTGATGGAATATCACCACAACTCCACTAATGGGCGATTCGTCGTCTAGTGTTATCTGAGCTGTTGTGGAATATGCGACCCGCTGCTTCGTTCATCAAACTACGTTGCTGTTGCACTAGAATTTTGTCGTAGCGCATTGCATCGGCTTTTGTATGTTGAAAAACACAAATTACGCAAACATCCCGCAAACGAGTGCCACTTGAGTGCTTGCGCTGGAGAGTATATTGTCCTGTGAATGTGGTACCCTTTCACAAAGCAAACGGAATGGGCAGGACTCACTCACTGTAGGCATGACGCCCCTACTCGAGAGAACTCAGTTACAACCAGATTCGGCACAACACAACAGAAACAGGTGCAAAACATGGAATACCAAAACAAGGTCAGCGGGTGGACGTTGGTGTACAACAGATAGAAAGTAAAGCCCCCAGAGACCCACCCTGACGGCTGCGCAGCAATTGTTTCCTCGAGATGGCCCCCAACCACGTAGCTCTTGCTATACATGTGAACCTCATGAACCTCCTGCTTAAGTATCAGCAGCCGGGTTAGCCATCCGGCTAAATTCCGGCATACTAATTTAGCGGAGGCTGAACGCCTCTGCAAAATCATTTCGCGCCAACGCTTGCTGCAATGAGCGATTTGTGGCTCCCCGACGAGATGCTCAGTGCTACTGATGAAAACAGAAACACATTTGCTAGTATTCGGGTAGCGTCAATGACACGGGTAGATTGTCTTTTTGTTTTCTCGTTTTGCTGTCCATATGCTGGACACTTCACATGCACGCGCAGAAAAGCTACTTCTAGCAATAGTTTGAAGCTGCTAGCATGCAACTTTTAGAAGGGTTCAGGTGGTCATGCTGTGCTCTCTCATGAACACAGGAACCAACCTGCAAGAACTTTAGAATCACTTGGCGCTCACAGCAGGCAGATGGATGCGTTTTGCGTAATCTGAAAAACCTGAAGCGCCGAGGAATAGCATACAACATGCCGCCGTGTGGCCACGTGGCGGCTGTCCTAATTTGAACAACGTGCGACACTTGACGGTATACGAACTAGCGCCTACACTGCTACCAGCGAATAGCAACAGGAAGTTGATATTCCTGTAATACAGCATATCCAGGCGAAGAGCGATGATGCATGCTTAAAGGGCTACCAAAGTTCACCGGCAGCCAGGCAGTTAATAATTTGCTGTCAATGCCGCCAAGGTCGAATGCTTCAATCGAGATGCAACAGAAATGAAATAGGCAGAACAGTTTTTCACCTAGGCACCACCGTGCTCTCACGCCTGATGCCCTTGCCAAGCCCATTCGTGGAGAGGAACGAGCAAGAGAGGATGATCTTGAGGCGGCAGCAAATGGGACGAGCAAGACCAAATACGCCAGGTGTGCTCTGACACTGGATACAACGACAGAGCCTGCAGAACAATCTACAACATATCTGGAAAAAGCATGGCTAATACAAGCAGTTTCCTAACTTCCGCATCTGTACCGTGCAAAAGGTATTCGGAACCTCGCTCGCATACTCTACGGGGAGCGATCGCCCACTTTGGACATTCACCATATACAAGCAGGTGGCCAGCAGCTCATTAGAAGATCAGCCAGGCAACAAATGTGAATATTGAGATCGCCGAGAAACCCCGCACCTCATACAGTTTAGCAGCGGAAATGGGTTCACTATGAAAAAGTGTTACAGAGGCGTTTAATGCAGTCGTCGTCCGGCTGCGGCTGCGGCGCACAAGTTCGGTCGCCAAAAATAGACAACATAGCAATTCAGCGCATAGGCAACTGCACCCCCAGGAGAACATGCAAATGCATATTTTATAAACAGCAAGTTATATATTAAATGTGCGCCGTCGTAAGCTTAACAGGAGGCTACGTGTAGCAGGCAGCATTGGACTTAGCTCAGTTGAAATCGTATAGTGCGTGTGTGTCAAACGCCAATATTGCCGCGCTTCTTCCTAAGGCGAAACGACACATACGCGCAGTAGCAGGGTTCGCTCAGCGTTTCAGAAACTAAGTCATATATCCGGCGGCCTTAACAGTGCACAGCCGTGGGGATGAGGAGCAACAAAACGAGGGGCACGTGGCATCCACGACACCTCCGCCACAACCATGGGTTGCCCCTACATACAACGTTGAACCTGTAGTTTTGAGCCGGGTGAAGAACAACTATTCGATGCCCAACCACAGCCATGGAGTTGGCGACTAAGCATCTAGAAGACACACGCAACTAGGGTTAGGGTTAGGGTTAGGGTTAGGGTTTAGCGTTAGGGTTTAGGGTTAGGGTTAGGGCTAGCTAGGGCTAGCTGCGCTGCTAAACACACTTTGTACCGCTGGACAGAGCTACACCAAAAAGGGGGCTAGCCCTGCTGAATCACTACCAACACGAGCAGCAGCAACACCGGATTCAAAATTCCCATCTCTCCGAACCTAGCAGCATTTGCACACCCTCGCACAGCCACGCTACGCTGTTGCACACTGTTGCTATAGGATGCCCCAAGCAACCCTTGTACTTTATGCACATTCTGCGTCGACCATAGGCCCAACACAAGTGACGCCACACGTGCGCCTCTGCTACAAACACAAAACGCCACACTGAAGCTGAAGTCTAGCACACAAACATGTACAGACCAACTGATCGACAGCTCATCGAATGCCACCATCGCCCCCAGTGTTCGTATTCGGCGTGTCTATGCCCCCAAAGCCGCTCTCTCTTTCCCCCCAAGATGAGGTGGTCAAGGAATATTATTCGTTCAAGAGATTAAAGTGTGATTTCGTGACTATTGACATATCGCTAAAGGAAGACACATGCCCAGAAAACGCCAGGCGTTGCTCGCCCTTTCGATCACATGGTGAGCTTACCACTCAACAATGTTTCATATCTTCCTTCGGCATCAGCAGCAAGGCTTACCTTAAATCAACACCCTCCGATATCGCATGACACAGCCACAAGTGGTAGCCAAGGCTCGAATTAGATGTACGTTTCTCACACGATTACACCTCGGCTGGATTAAGGACACCACTACTGCAGTCTTCGCACGTCACGTTCCCATAAACGAAGCACAGCCTCTCCATTGTAAAGGAACGGCCTCGGCTCTTCGACATCGAAACGCACTTTCTGTTGGACACGTTGAGCAAACTGCATGTGGCGGCGATGAGAAACGACAAAGGAACATATGCTCGATGCTCAGATCCCATACGTTACGACCGTTTGCAACACTCGCGTACCCTTTCAGCACACAGCCTAGCAGGCAAGAAAGAAGTACATATGTGGAACTGCACTGCCGCCTTGGAATTCCCAACTACAAAAACGGCAAAATACAGGCAAGTCGAAGAACAGTGCAGTTCAACCAATCCCTTCGGGCATTCAACGTACAGCTACAAGTAGTGTGAAACATTCCGTTTGAAAGGATTCGCGATGTACGATTGCTACTAAACTAAATCGCGAACATCAGTGCTACTCACACAGTACGCTAAAGGTCATTTTCCACAAACAAAGCAAAATACCTGCACTTTACAGGTTGGGGAGCTTTGTGTCCCGTGGACTACGCAAAACACTTGTCGCAAAGAAATCACAAGAAGAATTGCGTGGCAATTAGCACCGGGTGTCTGCAAATCCCACATACATAGCGAAGCATTGCACTGAGTCGACGGTGGTACAACAACGCGAGGCCGCACCGTGGCCATGGGATTATTTCGAAAGAGCTAGGGACAGGCGAATACGCACGCAGTGCGGCTCACTCGCGCTTTACATCACACGACAGCCCAACGCCAGAAACGGGTGTAGCTGTGCAACACGACTGCTAGTCCAAAATGCAATATGTGCGCAGTAAAAGTGTATATTGTTCCCATGCTACACTTGTGCCTACACTGCAGTACACGAAACCAACCCACAGTCGCGTTCCCTGGTACCCGAAACTGTGTTTAAATAGGCCGCATCCAGCCTATTGGACGAAGGAATAAGCCGCGAATCGTCTAGAGCACATTGTGCCTAGGAGTCTGCGTTGGGATGTGCCAACCCAACTTAACCTTCCAATGAACACAAATGTTCCCACCAACAAACACCGAACGCCGCATTCTACCTGAACACCATCAAACACTAAATGGAAGCTACAGCCCCCAGGGGCTCAACACCGCGATAGCCAACAAATCCCAAACAACGTCTATGGACACAAAGACCCTCGTTCACTGTGTAGCTATGCATGCACCAACATTTAAAGAGACACGAGGATCAAATGTCTGGATTTGTTGCCAGCGCGCGATCGCCAAATGTGCATTTGTTCTCTTACACCTCACCAAGAAGACACTTTCTCCAAACAGCTACGACAATATACATTGCATCTTAGAGGGAGATGGTGGACTTGGCTCTCCACTAAAATTACCGCACCTCGTACATATCTAGTAATATCCTGAGCTTCGGCCCGTTTTTACCTGTTAATAGCATCAGTGGCTAGCCTGCCAGTGATAAAAATTACATTCTGCTTGTAACATGATACCGGCATACACACGGTATCGGGTTTTATTGAACTTCTCTTGAGCGATCTCCAGAAACTTAAAAAAATCACTGAAGGGGACACAGGCTTCATAAGGTCTCTTTGCTGTCGAAGCTAAAGAGTCTTGTACAATCAGGGTGATTCCTTATGTCTGTGCCTATGCCAACACTGGAGCTACCAAACTGGTACAGCAAGTCTTAATGGAACATCCAGACAGTAGGCAGTAGGCCTCAACTTAATCCAAGGCAATTCGTCCTTGAAGGCTTACTAATAGCACCGCGGCAACTGCCCTTGGGCTCACGTTTGGCATGCACACCGGAACCAAATGACACTTCCATCTAGACGTGCAGGCACAACGCTTCGAACTTACCCAAGCCACGACCAAGGTATTCTCAGTTCAATATCTAGAGGTGGTTGGTGACAACGCTGCGTCGAGCTCAATATCGCTGTAAGGTAACAACGCACTTTCTACATGGGCGGTTTTGCAATGCTGTATATTTGAACTTTGAACAGTTCCTGCTCGCGTAAAAGCCAGCGACCACTCTCTCTACCACTAGTAGCACCTGCTCTCTTTAGGCTCAATATTGGCGACAATTCATCCAGCCATCCAACTGCGACACAATCCACATCCTACTGCAACCTCAATACAAAGACTGACAGGGTCGACGAACACAACGCCAAAACTATTGAGCGCTGTCGGTGGCACTCACAACATGACTTCAACACCAACGTCAATTACACATCACCTACCTGAAGCCAACCAGAACCATAATCCATGCGCATTCCACAGGGCCACTCGACAATCGCCAATGCAGCGCTGTGGTTTCTCCTTAGCGCTTCCGTAATAGAGGAGAGAACATACGTCACCGTCGATTGGGGCAAAGGGAAACGCTCTGCATGCACTCCTCAACGCTTTGCATCCTTGTTTCATGCAACATCTGAGTGCTGGACGTGATCGCCAAGGCTCACCGCACCGAACCTAGAAACGACCCACGCTCCTAACGCCCGAACGCAAACGTGATTACTCAACCGAAACCCATATGCTTTCCTGTAGGCACACCCTACGACCAGTTAAGACACATCGGAGAACACCTGCAACGAACGTCTGAGTGTTTGCATGGGAATCTAGCACCCCTCCTGCATCTGCGTATCATTTTCTGGCATTGTGCTGATAGCTGGCAATGCGCATTGCAGTCGTCCGAAAGGCTATTCCATTCCTAGCAAGCCACCTTCGTCATTAAAGATCACGTGGCATGCTGCGTGATTAGGCTCTCTGCTCCCACAAAAGTACAATAATGTATCCTCTTGCCCCAATACAAAGCCGGCAGCTGTAACACCCACTTGCTGAGGAAGGCACTTGCTAGGCAAAGCAATTGCAACTTTTCTTTATTGCTACAAGAAATAGTACAAACGCAGTCCCGTTATCGTTCTTTCTCTACAACATGGCGTTGTCAGCAATGCATGCACGCTAAAGCTGAAGGCTCATCCTGCACTGCAGACGTTGGCAACAGCACCAGCGCTGTGCGAAAATCAAAAATTGATAATATTTTAATTCATCCTTCAATCCAGTTCACAACATCAGCAAAGACAACTATAGCTGCTGCACTTAACACTACACCCATGTTATCCACGCCCTACCAGATCAAGCACTTCCCGTTGGTGCCCTTAGAAAATGTAACAACACACTATCTGCTCACAGCAGCCCCTACACGTTCTTATTCAGCTTATTCAATTTACTACCTGTACTGCGGAATCCAGTGTTCACTGCAGTGAACTTGCCACAGACCCATTCTTGCGATCAGTCGATTTTCAATCCATCTACCTGTATTTCCTCCCCGATGTTGTCACGCACCATCCCAAGCACAAAATCGATTCTGTGTCCAGCGAAGCCTAGTACTAGTCAAAAGCAATATATCACGATCCTACCATCCCTCCACCTGCTCGCATGCTTCTCCTCAAACGGTGAAATGGAACATCAAAATACCACAAACTATCCATAATCTGCCAATTTGATATACGCTACTGGTGGTGAAGGCGTCCCATGAATTAAGACCTCGACGTACTTCACAAGCTAACCGAGTCACGAAACACACTTACTAGCTAGGGAGTGGCCACGGCAGCATCACGCCAACTTTGCAATCACTGCATGGCAGTGTTCTGTCATTCGCAAAACCATGCTGTGCTCAGCAACACACGCGTTTACGTAGCCACAATAGAAAAGCCATATACGCATTGAAGACGATGGAACTGGCATGCTCGATTTCCGCTTCTCGTTCTCACACCTCTTGCATCACCTTTCTCCGCAAGGCCACGGCCTCACAACAACACACCCTAAACCGACCACCACTACATGACCAAAATGGCAACTATGACACTAGCTCTCCTATAGGCGCCCTTCTCAAACTGCACCTTCAATCGCCTCATACGAAACACGAGATCGATCTAAAAATGCACATGATAAATAGGCACACTCAGGGTCTACGCGATCCGGTCTATGTCTTGCTCTGTAGACCCAACCCTACCCCACTAAGGAAAACAATCGACACAACCAGCATTGCACAGTGGCACAGTGCGCCTCTGCGGGTCTCTCACTACAAAGTGCCATAACACACAGTCGATTTGCGTACTGAGAATTTACACAGTGGCGCGTGCAATTCGCTTTCGTTGACTGCATAGTGAACGTCAATACGTACTTTCTAGAAATGCAGGAACGTCGTTATTTGCACGGAATGCTGGACCCCCCTGCCTAGACAGTCTCGTCAGTCTGACGACAGCACGTATGCACATCCATGCAAATATCTGGAATGCGTTCGAGCGGAAGCATACACGAGGAATAGTTGCGCAACGACACAGTTGTTGCGACTGCAGGATACACAAACAAACCAAGTGAGGACTGTACAATACGTGGAGATACAGAAGCACTCGCCGGGCCAGGCGCTCCACGGCACTTCTACATAGAGACTGTCTCGCCACTCGCTCTACTGAAATGTCGGAAAGCTGCCAAACGGACTGCTCGCAT
>CAJFCX010000630.1:0-13126 GCA_904066255.1 Eimeria sp. OTU-X
ATATATATATATATCATGGATTGCTCCTTCCAGACTGCTACAAGCTGATGCTTCACAGCTTATTCCACCCAACACCGCGAGTGACAAAACCTGCCAGTTTTACTCTTGCTGTGACTGTCAGTTTGAGCTCATATTATATGCTTCAGAATTACCGGTGTGTGCGCTCGACCATATTCCGTCTGGACAAGTTCTCCATAGTGCACAACCATATTGAAGAATGCTTTGCTGCTTCTTTAATGCATTGCAGTATTACAACGGTGCCTTGGGAGCACTGCCAGTCTCGACCCTCACCCGGTGTGTTTCGATTCAGAGGGTGCGTTTCTCCTCCAACGCAGGCAATGCAGCAGCTTCCATTATCCCCCCAAAGTTGCTGCGGCTCAGCACTGAGATGACTACCGTTCCGGCTTCCGGTTTGTAATAAGCTTTTTATGACGCGAACTTCCCCAGCACGCTTAGCAAACTATTCCAATTCTTCTTTTATTGTAAGAAGAAAGGTTTGCCACTCGCCAAGTGCTCGTTTCTTGCGTGAACTTGGTAACACGCCACACCGAGAGTTACTTTGTGTGATACCAAACCGCTCTGCAGTTTTTTTTTCCACTGGCCAGTTCCTGTGTCGGGTGTCAATCATGATGGGACTAATTTTCTACCGTTTATTGCTGCTGCAATTCCGCATGCTGGAGTTAAGTGGTTGACTGACCACTGGGAAGCCTACAGTGTGCAGTCAGTTTTTGTGTCTTTCGATACGAAGAATCCCCCCACGGTAGAATTAAGGATCTCAGGATACAAAGGCTTGATGGGGTTGTGCAATGCAGTCCGGCAGGTGCATGCTTACTCCTCTATCACTATAAATACTTTCGTAGGTGCTCATGAGGGCGGTGAATGTGATTTCCTCTTACAGAATAGAGTTTCACATAATCCCCCCATTGTACTGCTTCCGCCTGGTGTGGATGGAGCGTTGGTGAGCCGCTGCAAAACATATTATCCTGATTTCCACTTGTCATGTGACGGTGGTGCGGCACACGTAACATGGTGAGGCAACTGACAGACATTTTTTGCCGACATCCAGAAAGTAGGTTTTCAAGCTAGTTCAGCAAGAATGGGGTTGCTCATGTCGTGGTAACTAAGTCGGAAGAACGTAACCAGCTGGAGTGAGGTCTTCCACCCGACTAATCATATCGTTGGGAATCGTTCACGCGCACTATCAACACAGATTCGCCAGTAGCTTTGAAGAAAGACGCGAGGATACCCCTACAGCAAAAAATGGCAAGAGCACCACTGCATTCGCATGGAGGCATAGTGGGCATGGGTATAGCTGTCATGCAGGATTCTGCGATAATGGCGAAAAATATTTTATTGCAAGTATTGGCTGGCTCAAAAGTCGAAGTTAATGTAGCATTTGCGTTTGAGATATAGTGCCAGTTGAAAGCCGAAACCATCGTTAAGTGTCACAGACGTAACCGCCTCCATTCACACATTCAGTTGTAGGTGAATGCTACAAGAGACTGTTTTGCGAGCCACTGTCTGGTTACGTCATTGACGCCTGACGTTGCTTGTTAGGCATTCCGCCCTATTGGCAAGACGCGTTGGCAACGATCAGGATAGCAGGCATGGATATGTTATAAAGTCTATTCTGAAGTCTAGCAAAAGCCTCTGGGATATAAGTCCATGAAAACCTTATATATGGGCATATACAAGTACGTGGTATTACACTAGTTGACGCATAACACTTACGCTCACGTTCAGTCGATAATTGCATCCTATTGCCCTTCTTTGACTCGCTTAGCTCTCTGGAAACTGCTTTAACTTTACTTCATTGGGTTATCCCTCTCCATCGGAGGGTACAAAAGGACGTAATTAACAGCGCAGCCCGCAGCCTCTCCACGTAGTGAGTACGTTAATTCGTTGGAGAGCAGTGCTTCTGCAGCCCTGCATTTTTTGCCTAAGCATCTACTTGATCCCTGCCCATCACATAAACGGAGAAGAACCTGCCAGGCACCTTCTACTTGCATTTTCCTTTTGTGTACGCCCAGAGCAGCGCAAAGAGCAGGCAAATGCCGTCGCCGAGCGTCGCCCCCAACATCGTTGTTGACAACTTAAGAAGTCAAATTTGGGATTCAGGGTTTTGGGGTTTCTGCAATATCGTTTGGGAATTATTAGTTAGGCTTCCTCGAATAGCGGTTTTTGTTGAGGGCTACACGCTCAGTATAGGGATCCGCCGTTACGGATTCCGTACTTTAATTTTTAGGTTTGTAGGTTTTCACGCTTAGAGCAAGGTTAAGAGGCAATGTAGATGGTGTGTAAGATTCTGGATTGGAAGATTACTGCTAAGTGTTTAGTGTTCACGGTTTACGGTTTTCAGTTCATCTTCGAGGTAAGTAGATGGTTTTAGTGTTGGGTCCCTAGATTTTGGGGCTCCCCGTTTATGATCAGCTTTACGGGTGAGTGTCTATGGTTGGGTCTCGCACATGCAACTGTAAGATTCAGGTTTCACGGCTTGCGGCCATATGACGGCTGAAAAATTAGATTACTGACTTAAGGCTAGCGAATTCAGCGTTTAGGATTAATGGCAGAATGCTGGGGATTTCGGGCTGTTGGCTGGGGGTCAGAGCCCCACAGTTTAAGGGTTTAGTGGTATGGGCTCGGGAACAACGGTCAGGGCTTAGGGATTATGCTTTTGTCGCTTCAGGGATGGGGTTTAGGGTTCACCGTTTTGGTGTGCAGGGTTTGTTGTATTTAGGGTTTCGGGCTTACGGTTTGGAGTTTTATTATACAGCCGTCTCCTGTTCTAGGGATATAATAGGGAATAATGTTTTCGTTCTCATGAGTTTACGCTCTAGTGGTAAAACTTTAGCGTTAAATGGCAACGGTTATAGAACACAGCTTTTGGGGGCCAAGGTTCACCTGCACCACAGAAGCGCGCCGCAGCCTGCAGTTCCCTTGACGTTTCAGTGGTCATCGTCTTAGTTCTTTCCCTAGCTTGCATACTGTAGGCGCGTCAAAGTCTGCTGATGCTGAGAGAAGCTAATAGATAGACTAGAAGGAGGAAAAGGCGAGACAACAGGTTGACTGAAACTCAGAGAAGTTAGCCACGGACACGATGACAGAGGAGACCTGGCACAGCCGCACAGCTCACCAGTGTCTGATGTGGAGACACACACCAATAAAGGGTAAACCATGAATTGGCGCCAAAAACCTGAGTGATAGAGAGAAGGAAATCGACGAGTATGCAGCGGTTTACCCAACCTACTGGCACATGTGAGGCCTCATACGCCGAAGCATGAATGAGGCAGAAACAATGAATCGACGGACAATAACGGGACGTACCAAGGTGGCGGGGAGCAGATGAAGCTTCTGTCCGGCGCTATATCTGCTTGTCTCAGAATCATCTATCCTTCTATGCACGGCTGAAGGAGCAGCTGACGTCATAGGAGGGTAGACCCTCGGTTTTCTTACTCATTGTCTTCCTGTTAGCGTTATGTCACTCTCTGTTTCTACTCTAGTTTCATTCTTTGTTTTCTTCATACCATCTTGGCTGTATATCTACATCTCGACTTCATTTTTCACGGCACCTTTTGTGTACTCGTGTGCTGGGACTAACCAAAGCAGAGCGGCTGAGGATGCAGACAAGGCTCGTAAAAGTATGCATATTGAAATGCTGATTATGGGGCAGTTGTCCCAGGGCCTCCTAACCACAGTTACACATTCGACCGCCGTGAAAGATTTACATCCCCCAAAGAACAAGCGAAGAGGGATCCCCTGCCAGACGGAGACAATTCTCGGTTCCGTCTGGCTAGTGCCCCACATGGTGGCTGGCCCCTTAGAGACCCACACGTGAGCAATCAGCACCACACTTATATACTGAAATAGTCGAGGAGTAAGCGAAATTTTTGGAGTAAATTCACGGGCAGTGTCAGTTGTGAAAGCGCACAGAGGCGTGCGCCGTGTTGCATTGCAATTTAGTCAAACGTTCAGGCTCATCGTACTTAGACAACCAGTTTGCCTCACCAACCCTCGATAAATGAACATTCCCTTGCATAAATTGTGCCGTTTTGGCTGTTGTTTGGCGGTACCAGCTCCAGCTGCCCCTCCTGCAGGAGAAGCTTCTGCCGTTCCAGGGAGAGAAATGGGAGTCTATGCAATTGTTCATCACGCATGCGCACAGTGGTACGCCTCTGATAATTAGTTGTAGACAATTTTGCTCAGTCTAAACTATGTTGTAAATGTCTTGTAAGCAGGCAGACACAACAGTCTCTCGTGAGTGGAGTTGCCGAAAACAACGCATATGTGTCTCTGAGAGCCATTACATTCGTTCGTTGTGCGGAAGAACTCTGGCGTTTCTATGGTTTTTCTCGTTGGGTCGAATGGCAATAATCAGGAATGGCTGAGTCAGGTGGAGTATGCAAAGTTCGTGTGAGATTAACAACGCTTTTGCAGGTTATGGTTGTATCAAAAAACATAATGGGCATCCGCAACATGTGCCAGGGCTAGCTATGCTGTGGGCATGGCACAACGAAGAACCCCCATGAACACGTGTGTCCATACATACTCCCTACAAACACGCCCAGAGACTTTAGCCCTTTACGTCTGTATTTGGGAGCAACATCTTCCGCTGTGCAGATGATTATCAGCCTTCCAGCCTAACCTAACTGGCGGGACGGATATTAAATTGCCAAATACGCCAGTCAACCGTGAACACTCAAGAAACATGTTGCAGACCGTAGAAGGGTACGCATTGGGTGATCAACGTGAAGAACGGAAAGCGGCAAGTATTAAATGTGCAGGCAGGAACAGGTACGGATCTATTTTAGCAGAACTCGGAATGGCTGCCTTTTGATCTGGTCAGCCCGTGGATGGTAACAGCAGATCATTCTCCACTTCCCAGTCTTGGACATCTGTGCTTAACAACGCCCATTCGTTTACCCCGAGCTTTCCAAGCTCCCTACTTGTTTGAGGTGAGGAGCACGACTCCAGTAGAGTGCCGTCCAGCTTGTGCCTCTCGCTTCGGCAAATGACTGTCAACCACGTTCCTTTTTCATTCAGAATGCAAACGGCAGCCGCTGAACCGCACTAACGCCATAGACAACAAGTGTCTGACAAAGTAACTTTGCTGTCAGACGCCCCAAGTCGTTGTAGTGGCTCTGCGAATGCATTTGAAACACGATTTATTTCCACTTTACCTGTGATTATTCCGAAAATATAATATGCGCGTTTCTTAACGCTGTCAACTGAGGCACAATGCGTTTGCGCTGGCGCAATGGATGGCGCTACTTTGTGAGAGGGACGGCAAACAAGGGAAAGCGGGGTCGCTGCTACATGGCCCCAAGGTCGAGTTTCCTCTTTTAGCTGGCGCATATCTTTAAGAACGGTTCAGCGCATGGAATAAATCTTGTGAATGCCGCTGCAAAGTGTCTTAAAACTGGAGTTGTACAATCATCAACCGGACAAGAAATAAACACTCTGCCATTCCCTCTTTTCGTTTCCTTGCAAAGCAGCCCCTCCAGAAGCTCCACTACGAAAGAACACAGTGCTTGTAAGGCGAGTGCCATGTTGCTACCCAAATGCGCCAGTGCTCACATTACGGCGATTTTGGCGCATGCGCAACAAGGTGAACTGAAATCCAAATGAATCACTTGTAAACTGCTTAAGGGGTGAACAAGACGGACTACTTCCACCAACACTCGCGAATTGCAATTAACGCAAGCCTTTCGAGCAAGCCCAATCATACTCTGTCCAGCAAAAGATATTTTGTCTGTTGGCTGGTTAACTTCCAAGGGGTAAGAGGAGGGAATATTGTCGAGGTGTAAAGAGCTCTTTCATAATGCCTGGAAGGTTTGGACAGATATCAGCCTTGGTGTGATGGGCAGATATTCCAACCACCTACACAGCTGTATTTTGCGCATGACTGCTGTATTTTCCGCAAGGCAGCACACACACACATGCTCCATCTTTGATGGGCATCCAGACGAGCCTGTGGGCCACAATACCGATCCATTAAACGAACTCGCGGCGTAACAGCTTGCAATTTTTTAAGAATAGGGCACCACAACTTTCCTGCCCTGTTGGTATTGCTAAAGCCCTCAGGAATCATATCTAAGCACAACAGGATCTCTCAACAAGCCGCGCGTGCAAAACCCATCAAGCCTCTTGGATACTTCTGTGCAGTGTAACTACACCAGAGAGGAGAAGCAAACCTCGTATTCGAAGGTAACATCTCCTCAAGCGTGTTCGTTGACCAGAGAGGGGAGCTGGTGACGTGGAAAACAAATAAGATAATCCGCAAATTCCAGTCTCTGGCCCCACCTTCAAAGCATCTGAAGATTCCTTGCCACCTTAAAACGCAATGGCACCTGGGAATACAGCTAATTCTAAGCAATTATCGCCAGCTATATATGCCATTATGCTCGCGTTAAAAGCATACACTTTCAATTTTCTGAAGTTAGGGAATCACCAAAGTGAGCCTCAGAGACCTCATAGCCGAGGACCCTTTCGCGTTACAATTGGCACAAATAATCACTAAACACTGTTGCACTTGCTCTACCTTCACCTGCGCCTATGTGTACTCGTTTCTTGCTTTCTGCTTGAGATCCTCATGAACATCTACACATGTTTATGGGCATCTGCAGATAGTAAAATGCCGCATTCACCGGATTCGGCTCCTTTGCTGCACTGTCGCTGACGAGTTCCTCAAGCCAGCTGCGGCAGAAACTGACTCCGGAGCATTGGGAATTCCCTTCAGAAGCAACGGAAGGCGACGATACAGAAATCGATGAAGCGGCGAGCTATGCAGCAGCAGCAGACTTCGAACGTGTGCAGCGGGAAGAACTGGAGAGCTCTTACAACACACAATACTTTTCGTCGTTGTGCCCACGCAGTATTAGGCAAAGCGAGGCAGCATGCTGCCCGCGGGAGAGATAAGCAACGCGTGTACATTTTTTTAAAGTTAGCACGTGCTTCTCTTTCTGCGTGCAGGAATGCCCCTTTAGGCCGAGTAAGTGGTTGGCAACTCTCTAGTGTTAGTGCACGCAGTAAAGTGGGATTTGTTTCAAATGCACGTGGGATTGCATCTCGGCAGCATTTGTAGCATATTGCGCTGCAACTCACCATAGACAGCCTTCTGTAGCATAGCCTGCCAGATGTTGGCAGTCTGTACTGTTGACATTTGTTGAAGACTTCTGCTTGCATGCCGGTTGTCAAATATACGCCAACACATGAGCGGCGCTGCACTCTAGACGCCGGGGTGCCGGGATAGAGGCCAGCTGCCCTTAGAAAGCTCTTATTGCAGGCTTTTTGGCTGATTTTAGGCCTACAATAGCTCTCGGATACGACATAGGGCCCGCGTTACGCAGCCACACATACAAGACTGCATTCATGAACAGTGCAAAACATTGTTGAGAACTTCTGTTTAAGTACAGTTTGTCTGCTAGGACTGGGTAATGGTTCGTGTGCCAATATTAGATGGATGCGCCACCATCGGACAGATTATGCTACTTCCCTCATGAGATCGAGCACTCCCTGTAACGCGTACGAACCCGCGTTCATGGGAAGCAAGGGGTTCATGGACTCAAGCAGCTGTTTGAATTATATAATTATTCTGGAAGAGAAAATTCCTTCGGAATATACGGGATATTGTGTTGGCTGTAGCTCTGTTTGTATAAGACCAACTGGGCACCCACAGTCAATCCCGTGCGGAGCTCCAGCTCCAGCGGCAGATACCGGCACGCGGGACACCAGTGTACTTGATACGTTTAGTCTAATGAAATATAGCGGCTGCATTACCGAATATTATGGAAATGTGCATGGTCTTCTCATATGCTCAGCAAGACATGCATGGTTCTGCAGCCTACACTATTTGAGTTGTGTGCACGTGCCTAACCCATTACAGCATTGCCTGTGGCGAGCGGGCTCGACGTTCAAAGGAAGCGTCATCTCTATGCCAATATTAAAATTTCAGTAAATCAGCTTTGTTTTGTATGTCATTGTTGATGCTGTGCCCAAATGTTTGCAAAATGTTTGGGCTCGCGTCACTTATTACTGCGTCTGTGGCGCTTGTAGCAGAGGCGGCTGACACCATGCAAGAGCCGATCATCCCTGTTTCCACATATCCGTCCACTTTCCATCAGCACCAATTCCCAGTATTAGATAATAATGCCCCTCCACTCGGACTCAGGGGGAAAAGCGTAGGATCATCGCTCCTCGTGGCTGCCCTCCTATTCACAGCAGTTGCTGTGGTGTCTTGCATTCTTAAGTGTTTCAAGTTCCAGAACTCCAACGTGAGCTCGAGCAGCTTCATTGCTCATAAGCGGAGGCTTGCAGATGGAGGTTCAGACCCTTGTGAAGTGAGTCCTAGCCAACCGTTGCCGGGTGTCCACTACATGCAACCAGGACACGAAGCGTTTCTGCGCACGTCGACCTAGTTTATGTCCGGAGGTAAGTAGGTAGCTTAAATGTTCAACGCGAACACATAGACAGTTGATTCAATGCTGCCTCTGTTTTAGACTGAGGGCATGAAATACCCGGAATTCTGATGCAGACATACACGTACGGGGGAATCTGCAGTCACCACGGCCCCGCGCTGTAGCATATGATGGTTTAAACCATTTTCTGTCTAAACCTATAAAGGACAGTGCTGGCGAATGTGATTTTCTTCTCACGGGGTCGCTCACTGAGCGACGGAAGGGCAGCGCTGCTGTCCAAATGAACCCCTTTGATTCCAGTGTGCACCGAGCGTGTAGCGAGCAGTTGGTGACTGGCTTTCGGCTTGGTAAAGCCTCCCGAACGGATTGTTCTAGGAATAGTACAGCTGGTGACTGTATCACTTTTGTTCTGTCGACTTTCTCGCTGTACGAATGTTCTGTAGTTGACACAGGGAATAACTCTAGCCGCCTCGGGAACGGTTGAGTGCGCTGTGTGCCCATGCCAGAGTTGAAGCACTGAATGTGTCTTTGACCTTCCAGAAAAGAGGGGCTCTCAAGCAATATCGATAGGAACCAGCTGTTGTGTGTTTTCCCAAGTAATATTCGTGCGTCAAACATCTGCTTTTGGGTACTGTCATGTTTCAGCGTATACGCGATTACGCATTGATGCATACTTGATACGTGCTGGCTTGTGAAATTGTAGTATACGGGAAGGTGGGAGTTCGCTTTGCTTGAAATGTGCCCTGTTTCGGTATATACTTGAGCAGGGTTTTTTAGTGCTGCAATATGCATTTACGGAGCACGACCGGACATTCCCAACGGCACCAGTGAATCGTTAGCAGTGTATGTGTGCAGCAAAATGCGTGATAGGAGACGGAAGTGACTAAACCGTGGCATGTGTCAGACTCAAGTGGGCGCTTTCTAGTATTGTCGGCCATTCCTGCTATGCATGAGTGGTTGCTCTGCGCAGAACGGGAATAGTGGCGGGCAAGCTGCACTGCTATTACGGACACTGGAGATTCTCACCGCGTTAGCACGAAAAAATGCATAACTCCGGGCACATTCTACGGCCATTTTCTGTTTAGGGTTTAGGGCTAGTAGGCGTGTCTATATATGGCTGCCATGAACTGGCAGTGTTTGTGGCCGCTTCGTGGACTCCTCAGGTGCCTTCAGCAAGCCCCGAAAAGGCCCCTTTTGCAGTTCTTTGGCCTTCGGCGGAATCCCAGAGAACGCGAATTCAAGAACTTCTTCATGACATTGAAAACGGCTCGATTCCTTCAGCCCAAAAGGACTTTGACAACGTGTTCAAGTCTCTACTTCAAGCTGCAGGTGATAACCTTGTGGTCACGGAAAATCAAGCCGCTGCATTGGGGAGTACAATCTAGTTCCTGCAGCGAGACAGCAGCTCCTTCTGCGAAGCTTCATTACCGGGTTTTCGCAGCTGTCTACTGCGATTTCTGCGGGAAGTTCTGAGGCGTCATCTCTGTTCCACATGAGCACCTTCACTGCAATAATTTGCTTTTTCTGGCGTTGCGTATTCAGGAAACTACCGTGGCACGGGATACTTACCGATAGAAGGACTGACAAGATACTTGGCACAGGAGAGAAAATTTGCTAAGACCACCCTACCATTCTTGGCGAGTGTTGCTCGGCATTTGCCAGATCTCTTTCCGCAGGCAAGGCTCCTGGTTCCTGTGGGGGTATACTGGATATGAATGCTGCTACCGTTTTGATTAAGATTGCTATCTCATATATAGGGACGCTTCCTTTTTGGCTGGTCTCAGGGACTGAAACACATGGCCAGATCGCACTCCTCGGTGCACCTGCGGCGCATTCAAGTACTAGGCTTGATGGCTGCGAGCTTTTTTGGGACTATCCCTCATAATCAGCGAGAGTTATTGAAAGAGTTTGGTGATTTTCGCCTTAATGCTTTAAATATGCATAGCAAGGGATTTTTCAACAGGGAGCCGAAGCTCAGAGCTCTTTTGACGTATTTCAGTGAAATGCAGACGACCATGGGCAGCTGCTGGCAGACGATGCTAGAGAACAATGATTTTACACAGGCAAAATGCCCAGCCGCCTGCTCGTGTCAAGAAGGTAGGGTTGGAAGTCCTTCCCCCGTCGACGAAATCATTAGCTTTTACTTGCACACTCCGGAGGCCACAACGTTTGTGGCACCTGGGGGACAACAGGTGCAGCGAAGCAGTGTCGATGTCGACGCGATCGTTAGTCAGCCGCTCCCCCTCTCAGACGCAACTGTAGATCTCCATGGAGATATAACGAAGAGCGACGGGAATCTGCAGGTGGGCTACAGATGTTTGTGCGGGGATTAGAGCAGGTGACGATGTTTGTAGGGAGGGATATCTGCTGAACACTTCGAGATCATCAGCATTATAGGGGCAGCATGGATATAACCTGAAAAGCAGTGTGGGTGAGGTATACGTGATTGTGGAAAGCTTGTTGATCTCAGTAGGAAGTTGGGTTTGTTTAGGAAGGATTATTCCGTGGATGTTGTTTTTCAGGTCGACTTTGCAGACAGGTTTCTTGGGGGTCTAAGCATGCTTGAAGGCCACATTGCCCAGGAAGAACTACTCTTTGCCCTGAGGCCCGAGTTGCACGCGATTATGCTGTTCAAACCGGCCCTTAAAGATGATGAGGCAGTTGTTATTAAAGGCGCGGAGAGTTTTCTAGACTACACAGGTGACAATCCACAAATAGAACACCACGCACGTACTATATTTACCGGATCAGGTGATTACTACCAACCGGCAGGTCGTGATTCTGCTGAGCAGACCCATCAAACCGAGTAGCATTGTTTATTCTGTGCAACCCTCCGAGCGTTTAGTCAGTGAGTAGGGTGCTTGCATTCGCCTCATCACACAGGTTACGAAAAGACGTTTAAGGTGTTTCCGCCTGAGGTTCCCCCTGGGTCCCATTGGAGTGTCCATCGTCGGACTCCCTTGGATCCAATGGGGCGCCGTGAGACAACTCTAGTTGCTATTGATGCCATCCAATTTCGAGATAAGAAAAAACAGTACTCTATCCAGAGCATGAAGCGAGAAATCCTTAAGGCAGCCCTTGGCTTTCAGGGCGACCCGTTTGAATCTTCTATTCATGAGGGAAGGGCTGGCGTCGCGACTGGCAAGTGGTGAGCAAATGCTGTGCATTGCATCGGCATCATTTTTGGCGTTTCAGACACTTTATATTTATGGTTCCCATGAATGGAGTGGTAGACCTGCGCGCTGCTTTTGCAGGGGATGTGTAATATTTAATGGTGACAACGAACTCAAAACTCTACTGCAGTGGATTGCCATAAGCGCTGTTGGGCGAACTATGCACTACAAGGCATTTGGGGACTCACAGTTGGAGGGCATGGAGGAAACACTGCTGGCAATTCGCTCTAGATTCCCAACCACTAAGACTCTCTTTGAAGCGATCGTGGAGTGCATTCAGCAGAGGGAGGAGAGCCCTGGTGGCGAGTGGAGCCTCTGGCAGTCCTTGTTGAAACTAGAAACACAGAAGCCAGAGTGATGCCTGTCTACTGCAGTGCAGTGAATGGTGGAGTTCGGAAATGGGCTCAGCCCCCAGATAGCCGGTTCTTGCCAATAGTAGGGACAGGTGGTTGTAGCTGGCTTAGCAAGCCAGTTTGACGACGGGAGTTAAATAAGGAAACCAACATCCGCGAAGCATCGCTTCCCATCTGCAGGTTAGGATATCCGATTCAGTTGCTGAGAACATGCACATCATTTGTTGGGTTTTGAAAAACTGTCAGCAAGGGCAGTTTTCATACCTGCGGCAGATACTGAGGAAAATCATTGGTTCGCAGCCAGGGATAACGCGGATTCTGCAGCGTGCTCACGTTGGCAGAGATTTCGGCAACGAATATTCTAGAAGAACTCAAACGTGTACTCACTGGAAGTAACACGGCCATGCCTTATTTAGCAGGCAACCCGGTGCAAACGTTCGTAAGCTGTCCTTGGAGCGATCACGGTTAGGTTGAGTCAAGTTTAGACTCACTGGAAGTAACATGGCCACGTGCTATTTAGCAGGCAACCCCGTGCAAACGTTCGTAAGCTGTCCTTGGAGCGATCACGGTTAGGTTGAGTCCAGTTTAGCGCAGGACATCGCTGTTCTACTTGGGCAGAGATCGGTGATTGCGAGGAAATGACTTTACGAATTGCCTACTTCATTTCCCCATTGCACTGCACAGAAACTGCCAACAGAGTTCCCCGACGCCTTGCGAGCGCAAACTATTGCGCCTGAAACCCATTTCTTTCTCGCGTTGATCATTTTTAATTGGTGTATAGGCTTCAAGACAAGATGTTACGCTGGCTGGCCGTTAACTGCCCCTTTATGCAGCCCAGAGTTGTTTAGGCGTTAGCATTAAAGTATTAGGCTCTACAGTCAAAGATTCGCAATCCAGGGTTGGGGGCTTTAGGGCTTGTAGTTCCACGTTATAGGGATTAGGCGCTATGCACCCCAGATTTGTTTACGCATTAGCAATAAAGTATTAGGAGCTACGCTTTAACATTCGCAATCCATGTTTCCACGGTATAGGGTTGACGGTCTATGGGTTTAGCCTTTAAGATTTACGGGATTAGGCTTTAGGGCTTGCAGTTCCACGTTAAAGGGTTTAGGCGCTATGCACCCCAGAGGGTTTAGGTTTAGGCGTAGGGTTAGGGTTGGGGTTGGGGTTAGGGTTAGGGTAAGGG
>CAJFCX010000631.1:0-13125 GCA_904066255.1 Eimeria sp. OTU-X
GTATGTATGTATGTATGTATGTATGTATGTATGTATACGTATGTATGTATGTATGTATGGATGTATGAATGTATGTATGTATATGTATGTATGTGTGTGTGTTTGTGTGTTTGTGTTTGTGTTTGTGTGTTTGTGTTTGTGTGTTTGTTTGCTTGCTTGCTTGCCTTCTTGCTTGCTTGCATGTTTGTTTGTTTGTTTGTTTGTTTGTTTGTTCGTGCTTGTGTGGATGTGTATGCATGTAGTTCGATTTAACGGTCTGCTAGTTGTGTTTAGACACATTTGCAAGCGCAAATGTATATAGCAGTATATTTGTTGCATGTAATTGGCATTTGCTGGCGCAGGCCCATCCGAAGAAGAGCTCAAGGAGCTTCGGCAGAAGCAGATGGAAGCCAAGGCACGCAGAGAGAAGCTACGCGCAGCACAGCGGCTACAGCATACAGCTTAAGGGTACGGGCTTAGGGTTTAGGGCATTGGGTGAAGGTAAAGCCTCTGCATTGCACTGCGAAGGAAGCAAATTGAACCGAACTTTTTCTGTTTTTGTTCCTCCTCTTGCCGTTCTACAGTGTTTACAGTGGTCTCAATACATGGTAACGGGCTTGCTACTGTTTTTTATGCCATAGTCGTTATAGCACTCTCCCGCGTGCCTACAGACGAAAACGAGGTTCAGCTGCACTTCCCCACGTGCACAGCGATGGTTAGAGATGCTGGCTAACGACAATGGTGAAGCTTGTGCTACAATTACACAGATATGATTGTGAAAGTGCATTTTCTAGAATATTGCCGGCCGCTTAAAACAGTTATTGGTACTCGCTGAGTACTTAATAGTGGAGTAATCTACTACACTATTGCGAGAGATGCAGTTGGGACACTAGTCAGGGTTGCACAGTTAGTCAAACTTGGTCCTGGCAGCCATCGCAGGAACAGCTCTAATGTATCTCCCGCTAGTGAGCAGGATGGGCTTCAGTGAATCTTGTCGATAGAGTTTGAGGGCTTAGCCGTCTGTACAAAACGGTTGGAATGCACATGCCATGCAATACCAGTCCGCTGCGTCTTTAAAAAGGAAGGCCAGACCAAAGAATTTGCATCTAAACAACAGCAGTGGGAAAAGTAGTCCTTGTAATTGTTGTTGTTTGGGGGCACTACTAATTGTGAATATGCAGATGTACTTGCGTGCATTGGGCATGCGCATCTCGATGCACTACATCTTTGATATTTTCACATCTTGGTTCCGCGGACGTCTGCGGGACTCCGGTCAAGGAGGTTCGAGAGGTCATTAACCTTGTCGTCTTTTGTGCTGGGGCCTCCATGTGCGTGCACTCCTGTGTAGAGGCTCTTGTCGTCGTGGAACTTGTTCGCCATGGCTTTGGTGCCAGTGTAGACGGGGCCAGCAGCGTTGGTGAGCTGGGAGACGAGTTCCTGGAAGCCAATTTTCTTCTTTTCCGCAATCAACTGCAATGCCTGCTCGAACTCTGCCGCGGTAATGGTCTTGGCTCCCTTCTGCTTCACCTTGGCAAATATAAGGTCTGCGTCAGTAGTTGTGTACAGCTTACAGAATATCTTGCAGTCCTTGCACACCTTCACGAATGTCCGGCCGTCCATCGCTGCCGACCCATGGGTGAAGGCATCGAAGACACTCTGGACCGACATCTTGAGGCAGATGATGAGCACAAACAACGCTACTTGCCAGTAAAACCCTAAACACATACAAGCACAGGCGCCTGATGAGCCACCAAGAATACACGCCATGTAAGCAACAGAAGAGGAAATAAACAGCGTAGTGCATCCATTAAAGTGGTACAGAAATGGTTAGCCTCTCTCTATACGGCAGACCAGGAGGAACACTCGACGCCGTGGCACTGGTCGCAGCTGCAGAGTCTTGACTGCTTAGTAGGAGGGCAGGCTCACTGCCGCGTTCTTAAATATTTTAGTCTACTAGCAATATGTTGCTAATCAACGAGCTTAACTCTACTCAGGCCGTACCGACAGGAATTTTGCCCCGAGCAGACAGGGTGCACAACCGCGGATCGATGCACGAGTGCACTGCCGAGTTGGCGCTTGAAACAGGCATTAATGTCCGTTGAACTATCATGCGCGCTTCTACAATCGAATATTTCAGTGTGTTGGAGTATCTTGTTGGTCATGTCCTAAGGAATTTCCTGCAATAGTACTAAAGGCAGCTGACATCAGGTCACCGACCCCCATTGGCTCCTGAGAACAGCCTAAACAATGGCTCGTTCCCGTACACTACTTGCGCCAATATTGAATGTAAAACACAAAATTCTTTCGACAATAAATTTGGTCTCATCGCGTGTCTGAGCCCAGCAGGGCCAACACGCCCAACGGAAGAAACCACATGTATCTCTACTGTAGACTGGTGGCGTGAATTCCAACCCCAACGGCGAAACACAACTATATAGGGTCCCTTAAGTACAAACACAAACCTCCAAGCTATTACCCCCCCAATGTGCATGTTTTCGGCCGCCTTAATAGAAAAGGAGGGCCCATTAGGGCGACTGTCGAGTTAGTCAACGGAAACGCCTCGAGCCCCCTTCACCATTGTCCGTTAAAGTCTTCAAGTAAGGCACCTTCATTGATAAAAACCCTGATCAATTGCATTCTCAGACGCTTAACCTTCAGAAACCCAGAAGGCTGAATATTCAACTTCTAGGGGACGTAGTACGACCAGTGACTTCTGTAGCGTAGTTTGTGCTACTGTGGAAAGTCCACGTGAAGAGGGCAGATGAACCCTTACCCGGCCCTAGTACGCAAATGGTATGCACGCAAAACTTCCCAAAAACTCTCTACAAGGTTTGTACTCACATCTAAGGTGTATTCTCTGTGCTGGAATATTGCTATATTGCATCATTAGGCCGCAGGGACGTGCGTTGCAACGCATGGCAAGCCGCCTTCTGTCCCTCTGCTCCACGCGCTTTCGCCGTTGGTATCAGGACTCCTGAAGACTAGTGAAGGAATTCAGTTGCATTCGAGGAGCACCCATGTTATGTGGTGCCTCCACTGAAGCTCATGCCAGTCTTCGTAAGATCTAGGACCTGCGTTATATTTACAGCGTAAGGCCAGGGGCCCGATATTCGAGTTGACATCAGAAAGCGGCAAAAGAACAAGCATTGTACGTACTGAAGTAGATAGAAAGAAAATCAGAGCAAAGAGCTCAAGAAGACGAGAACAGCAAAGAGTGCAAGGAAGTAACAGATATATAAACAGGCAACTGCATCTAAAAGCTACCTGTAATCATTGCCTTCACACACGTACTAGAAACAACTGATATGTGAAACAGTTGGTTGTAGGTAAAACGGTAGAAGACAATTGATATATAAGCTGCCCAGGCGGGCAATAAACTGCAACACCACCGCATCAATATATTGCAGTGGCCTTCCACCCATTCACCAGCATTATGCTTGATGCAACCCTCCTCTCCACTGAACGTTGTTTGTATACCGGAAGCCTGATCCACTCCACATACTGGTCATCTCAATATTTTACCTACCCCAGTTGGTAAGAGTGCTTTACAAAAGAGACCTGGCATATTTGGTAGCAAATATGGAGTGGATACTAAGCATAGTGGAGAACAGACTACAGAGAAAAACCGTTAATGAGAAACGCAAGAAGTAAAACCAAAAAAAAAAACACTTTAAAAGAGCGGAGCAATTGAGCACCAGGAATATAAACACCCGTGCTCCCCTGCAACCAGTCGTCAACCTGTTGCATGTGCTTGCGACGATACTGCTACTGGTGCTGCGATTGCATCTGTTGCTGTCACTGCTGTGGTTGGTGTCGCTGCTGCTGATCCATTTCATCTGCGCACCTGGTGCAGCTGCAGGTGAACTGATAGTTGTTAAGGAGCTGCTGTCTTTGTGCGGTTGTGAGGTCCAGAGGGACGTAGGTAATGGTGATCTCCTCTCCCACTTTAATGTCTTTGTCGGCCTTCAGAGAGATGAAGGCATCCTGATCGTTCTGCACGCTGCAGTTGGGTATGCAGCTGTGGTTGCAGCAGGCCTGCAGCACGTACACTCCAGCCCCTCGCAGCACCATGAGACTGCCGGCTGTCGTTGCCCCCCACAGCAGCAACGCCTGAGCATTCCTCATGAGGCCCCCGTAGAAGAAGGCCAGGGCGCTTTCTCCCAAGAGGGCCTCGGCAGCCTCAGGGCCCAAAGCTTGTGCAAGCAGGGTCCCCAGCTGCTGTTGCAACAGCTGCTGGGCTCGCTGTAGGTCGACAGCACCCACAACTTCAGCAGGTGCTGCAGCACACAGCCGCAAGAAGGGTCGGCATGCCTCTGCATATGCAGATTCTAAGTCCAAACTGAAAGCATTTCGTAGAGTTGCTGCTGTTGCGGCAACGCGGGCCACTGCACGGCCCAATGCTTCCACTCCAATGGGGTTCTCAATGAGAGTGTCTTGCCCAGTTGTATGCTTTCTCTCATCGTTGGTTTCAACGCATGTCCCATTACACGCGGGGCCATCTGGAGCTCCTTCTGCACGCACATCGCCCTCTAATGCCGTCGGTTCCAGCCCATTTGTACTTGTTTCAGAGCCACCCTGAACTCGCTGTTGTTGGTCATAATGCCGCAGACGGAGAAGAGCCCCTAAGGGTAGAAGCTCCATCCAGCCAAACTCACGCTGCTCGTCCCAGTAGCTGTTGCTGTTGCTGTTGCTGTTACTGGAGGTGGCGGGACTCGTCAGCGAACCGTCAAGGTTGCGCTTACTGCGGGATGCAACAGACGCAGCAGAAGGGAGGTCCTCTTCTACAACTGGTGTCTTGGGGGTCCCGCAGGCCTGATGGTAACACCTGGGGCTGCAAAACCAAAGGGGCTCGCTGCCGCCTGCGTCGCGCACGCAGATGCCTGCTTCCTCTTCGTCCGCTTCAGATGCTGCGGCAGAGGTGACAGCCATTGCATCCTCTGAGACTTTCTCTTCAGGGTGCCTTGCTGCTCCAGTAGGTGCTGCAGGACTTTCCGATGCATGCCGCTGCTTGATTTTGGGTTGTGTGGGGTGAGGGTGAAAAGGGCGGATTCTGAGGCAGTTTTCACAAAAGGAAAACGCCTCGAAAGCAGCAGATGATTTCACAGGCCAAGCGACCAGAGGGGCCTCCACAAGAAGTGTCTGCCCAGAAGTTATCGGCTGGGAGGCCCTCAACTCTTTTCCATGGGGCCCCCAGCTCACGGTGAAGGGGTACGATGTGCATAGGGCCGCGTAGTCTTTAGACCACTCAAAGTCTGACTGCATTGTGCCGAAGATACTTAGCTCAAGAAGTGAAAGTAAATGCAAGACAGAGAATACACCAAAATGGGATTCGACGGGCACAAGGTGGATTCAATTTGGAGATGCACACGGGAGCAAAAGCCGAGAGGTTGAGGGACTTCTCTTCGACAACTCAGTGAAGGAGATGGCAAATGAAATTCATTCATATGCTTGTGTAGCAGTCTGTTGCGGATGACACGACGGCACGAGAAAACGACGTAAAGGAAAAAACAGTGGCCGTGGGGACAGAGGAAGCCTGTGCACCCTATTCAAACAGGCTTAGCTGTCCTTCATTTTGATATCAGCATATTTTTCCTTTACGAATACTTTGTGTACGGTGTTCTGATGTACGTAAAGTGTGGCGAGTGGAAGGTCGCTGGGGCTGAAGGCGTCATGGTCATCGAGGGGTACCTGGATACAAATCGGGCGTAGTTATATCCGAAAGCTCACTTAAGTGTATCACTGCAAATCAGAATGTTTTTCAGTGTAAGCCAATACACCAATATGGGTTTGAGGTCTCTGTGACGTCGTACTGTTCCTTCTGCACACATGAAATTTTTTCACCCATAGTAGAACGCGTGTAAGAGAGACAATTCGTCAGGTTCTCGTTTTGCAGACAGGTCAGGTATTAATTGTCATATAAACTCGAAGTAAAATGTTAATTATATTAATATTTAGAGGCACTCTGCCCAATTTTTTCTCCGTTTGGGATGGCTAGGGTTTCAGCAGTGTCCTCAATCGCAGGCCGTCGAGAACCGATCTAGTCCGAAAAATTTTAATGAGAAATCACCTAAATACAATCGAGGACCCTTCCAATATCAAGCAACCCTAAGCACAATGCCGCGGAAACACTGGGATAATGCCAGGAGAAGGCAGCATTCCATGAGTTGCAGCACGCCGTGTTGCAATTCCCCGTAGGAGGCAGTCCCCAATGTCAACGTGCCTAAACTCCAGTGCACGCCCTAACACGTTACACAATTATGAGACAAATCTTTGTCCATCAATAGACAGACTGCGTACAAGTAACACTTACATGCTCCTGTATAGCCGGACTACTAAAGCATTTATTCGCTTCAGGCAGCTAAGGCTGCAACTGCCAACCATCTCTTCTACAAAGCAAGCAACACTCTCGAATGCCCCGGTTACCAATCAGGAAAGATGGCACTGAGAGAGGCAGAAGGGGAGGCGAATGCCTTTTTTTGCCTCTGCTGGGTTCCGGTATTCACCTTCCCTCCTGCCTCTCTCGGTGACTTCGAGGCAAAAAAAGAAAATTGACGGTGGACAAGGTGGATGAGTCCTGCAGTGGCTTCTTGTTTGGGCAGTTTATGCTACCCATATCTCAGTGAATCCAATCAGCGCAATGGTTTGGACAGAGCATTGACTGGTTGCCGTGAGATGTGGTGCACAGTTACTTCTCAATGCATTGGGAGCCGTTTTTCATGCGGAATTCCGAACCCCATCGAAAACGCGTTTATTGAATTTTCGCATACTTTCTCCAACAGTGGGAGCGTGAGCTAGATCTCCAGTCTGCACTAAACGGTTGCCACTCGGAAAAAGAACAAAACTGAAGGGGTATCGACTGCACTGGCATATCCAGGGTTAGGCATGAAGGGTAACGTGCTGCGGGAAGTAACTAACGCGGGAGTCCAGGTCCATGAAAAGGTATGAACGCACATTTACATGTGAAAGAGATATATATAGTGTTTTTTAAGCTGCGGTGGGTATGCTCATAATTTTAGTTGCAACCGCTAAGATAATACTGGTGCCGACATATTCGTGCGGTACTGTTGCTTCTAAGCAGCAGTACCTCCAAAGTCCCACTGAGTTTGTCATTTTCCTGATCGGGAAGCATTATGGATTCATTCTCTTTTGCTTCTTGGACTTGGCTTGAGAGTCTAAGCTTCCTCCAGCTGTTCCTTCTCTTTCTTTCTACAGCGTAGGTAGTATATTGAACAGTGAAGCGAACACTAGTATGGTGACAAATTCGTGGTGGGAATGTGATGCGAAACAAAATGTATGCTTAATGACGGACACAGAAAGGCTCTACCAATTGCCAAACAACCTTTTTCTACTATTCGTTCTCTTGTGCGCTTCGTAGAGCGTTTGAAGCTAGGAAAACCACATCGTCTGCATCAAAACTAAACGTCGAACGTGTAGTAGGGGCGTTTTTCTGCCTGTCGCCAATTATCACTTCTCCATGCAGGCGAGTGTTAGTCTTAGTTGGTGAGCCCAGGGGCTGAAACCCCGCGGTGGTGAACATGCATATTCTTGTCTAGGGTGCAGACCTTTCTTGAACAGTTAGAATCTCCGACTGCACATTTGGAACCGGTACTTTCCGATGGGGCACTAGCTATATTAATCTCCGTGGTTTTTCCTATTTTTGCCACACCAGGTTCTCTTGTCTACCTGGGAATAAAATTACACTATAATTTCTTGGCAGCGGCTGCACGACCGCCTGGTGCGAAGGGGAGGAGGGGAGTAGACGTGGGTTGCAGCGCATCTGGCTGCAGCTCCTGCTACAATGCGATCCCACATGAGAGTATGTGGCTGCCTAGTGACGGTGTGGAGAATTGGTAAAGCACCCACAGTAGCCAGCCATCGCACGGGTAGCGATACATATACACGCTTCAGACGCAGCGTCCCAGCGAGCCTGTGGAGCCACGGCAAAACGGAGTGGGCGCATAGTGAATTAGGCCATTTCCAGCCACTTTTTATTATTCCTCTCTTTCTACTTGCTTCAGCATTTTTCGACGTTCAGGAATTCCTGCAAGTTGCAACTAGCAGCCGCCAAATGCAGACGGCTTTCCTTGCAGCATGAGAGAACAATTTGGAGCTCTACACTTGTGCCAATTACTTTGGTGGCTGCTCAAAGCCTTGCCTTTATTTGAAAATACCTTCATTCGCGCTCGTTTTCTTGCCTTAACCTTTGCCATCTGCGCCAAAGATACCGATTCCCGTAAGCGCAGACAGGTGTGGTTCCACTGCAGCTCGCGACGCAGAAGTAGAGGCAAGGTTGTCAGCCCTTCAACCTATTAGAGAAAATCATCTCAGTGCCTTCATAAAATTTAATTACTCATCCTCTTAAGTGACTAATTTTTGCGGGAGGGAAAAACATTGAGTTGATCCACCCGGTACCGCCGTCGTGCGCAGCGCCCTCGAGCTTGGGTTTGTTGCTAGTGCTTGAGTAGTAGGATTCTGCTCCAAATGATCAAAAGTGCTTAATAGAAGGTAAAACATAAGCTAAAGTTCAATGTTTTGGGGTTTCAATTTGGAAAATTTCGGTGGGAGTGTACGCGGGTTGGCCGTAGTGCATCGGCAGGTACTGTTGCGTGGCCGCAGCAGAAGACCAGCAAGAATATGCCTACTGAGCGGCTGCAGTGTCCTCAGCCCCATGGTCATTGGGACTTATTTTACGATAAAAGCACATGTTAAAAGTGGAAGATACGGATGAAACGGCTCCTGAATTTAAACTGTTGCCGTTCGTAGTCACCGGACTCTTTGATCATCCATCTCGGGCGAGGAAGCTTGAGCGCCACGTAGTCTGGGCGTTTTTTTCCTTCGTGCAAGATTTTCCATATTATCTTTGAAGAGATTTCTTCAGTGTTTTTTGAAGACCTTTTGATTCTTTCTGGCAAGTCCTTTGCCGCATCTCCTCACTGCTGAGGCCGGCGCTGGCGCAGTCAGTGCAGTGACCTGCCTGTGAGCGAACCACCTAGAGAGCGCGTCGATCTCTAAGTTGGTTCACAAATCATTGATTGTTTTAATTCGTTCTTTAGAGGGCTGTTACAGCTGGAATCTTGCTGCTGTTTCGTGAGGGAGGAATCATCGCGATCGGCACCAATTTGGAGTTGCTCGCCGGCGGGGCCGCCGAAGTGGACACCAGCCCGATAGCCAAGCATTTAAAGCAAGTACACAATTCAACAAAAGGAGGTATTTAAAAATGGGAAATGCATGTGCTAGCTGCTGCGGGGACGCAAATGATCCGCTGTATTTGCCCTTGGAAACCGTACAAGGCGGCGACGAAGGGATAGCGCAGCTCTTCAAGCCCGAAATGGCGGATATTCTTCATGAAGGAGTTTCTGTGGGACTCATACTCCAGGTAAATAAGTGGATCTCTCAGTCACTTGCTGCACCACTCTCCACAGTTAACATGAGCACAGAAATGTAGACTTGAATTGGAAATAACGTGTGAAGTTTTATGTGCACGCCACACTTGAGCGGTTACTTCGAAACAACCATCAATTTCACATTCACTAGTGCAACATACACTTCCATTATGCATCACAGCCATCTGCACTGATGTCTTCCCTCATCCGAGTGATTTGATTGTGTCAATCACGCACACGGGCAGGCAAGCAGGTGCTCCCCACAATCATGCGCAGATGCATGCATGTAAATTGAACCGTTTGAGTCTGTATGAAGGGCCTATAGGAAGCCTTTGTGTGCTACGAGCAAATGAATTCCTGTAAATGTTGTGTTCTATTGTTGTTTCTGCGCTTGGTATTAATTACTGCCTGTTTCCTTCTCGTTTTGTTGATTTACTCTTTCTCCCAGTTTTCCTTAGTTTGTACCTCTGGTTACTTTGTCCGTATAACGCTGGTAGTAAGAGAAGTCAAGAAAGGGCTCTCCCGTCGATGTGATCTGGTTCTAGAGCCTTTTGTCAAATGAAGCTGTTTGGTTTGTGTCTATATCTATCGAGATAACATATATGCACTGTTCAGCTTCTGGAGGGTTCAGTTACAACTGTAGTTTGAATTTTAGAGTCGATCTGCTCTCATTACATTTTCGTGAGGCATTCAACCTCCAGGTGTCTGTTTATCAACTGGTTTGACTTGCCCTTGTCTCCTCTGCCTTGACCCTCGTTGTGTTTTCTGGCTTCTCGATACCTTCCTCATCGTATTGGCGCTGTGCATTGTTTCTTTTGATTTGCATATGCGGCGTTTTGCGGTTCCTTCGACGGTTTGTGGTATAGGGGCTTGAGGGCTCAGGTGCCACGTTCAGGTTCTTACCCTTGAGGCCTCTCGCATGCTGAACGTTCAGCTCCTACGGTTAAGAGTGGTTTGTGTCTCTCAGGACAAGTCCCGGCTGGAGTGCAGGGCGAAGCTCAGCGCAGACAACA
The DNA here is from genome assembly GCA_904066255.1 of Eimeria sp. OTU-X. NCBI lineage: Eukaryota > Apicomplexa > Conoidasida > Eucoccidiorida > Eimeriidae > Eimeria > Eimeria sp. OTU-X. The sequence continues at coordinate 10,376 of CAJFCX010000631.1, forward strand.
CGGCGCTGGAGTTGTCGTGTGATCGCAAGAGTCGTAAAGTGGAGTTGAGTTCTGTCAAGAGTGTGCTGCACACACCTGAACAGCTGCAACGCGTGGACTGCTCAGCAGGCATCACGCCGGGGGACTTCTGTGTGGCTATACACCTCGCGGCTGCAGGCAACTGCATTCCTTTTTTCTTTCCTACCCTCAAAGACAAAAACTTATTTGTCATCACACTGGCGAAAATCCGCACCGCAGGACCCGACAGGCTCATTGACTAATCTTGTATTTTAATTCGCCATCTCTCTTTTTAACATTTGGTGCCTAGTGTACCTACACTGCACCTGTTCTACAAGCACTTCATGCAGTCAAGACGTTCTCTATACGCAGAAAGAGCTCTGTGGACGTTTCAGGTGCTGCCTAGATTTACCCCGTGTTGGTAGCCGATTGTGTTTGGATTCATTCTCTGTCGTAAAAAGAAGCCACACGGTACACTAAAAGTTATGTATGCGGAATTCAATGCTTTATCCCCTTGTCTTTTATTATTTTTGGATGAAAGCTAGTTCCTGCCCTTTAAACTTCCAGGGCACTGAGGGACATGACAGCACACTTAGAGGCAGAGTCCCTTTACTTGCTTGCTTCTTCTTTGGCTGTTTCGGCTCCAACAAACAGAACGCTTCCCAGCCTCAAACCTCACTCCACTAACGACGTTTTGTCCGCGCTGTTCAGGTAGCGAACCTTCACTAAGTTGGTGCCTAGCTAGGAGGCATATTATTTCACGCCGGATAGAAGGCAAGCTGCGTTACAGCACAACCCTAAAAAGAAGCTAGCTGGCTATCCAGCTATATGGCCTTACTCCTGCTCGCCAATTACCCAACCAGATTCTATTCGCTAGATAGTTAGACACAAAGCCAGGAAGTTTAAATGCTTGAACACCGTGAAATAGTTTAGATCGATTGAAGCGTTTTAGGTGTACTGCTTCATACACTGCCCTAATGGATCAGACAAACACCATCAACAATATATCGGACCTTCCAGTGTACACTCCAACACTTAACTTTGTCCTCTGTGCCCACTGTCACACTACGACGATCCTTTGCTGCACGAAAGACGAGGCTTCTAGGAAGCAGAGAGTTAACCCTTTGTGCCGTAGTGTGACAGCGGGCACAGAGGACAAAATTAAGTGTTGCAGTGTACACTGTGCGATAGAGACCCTCCTTTCAACTGAAGCTGTCCAAACGGAAAACGGTAGCACGCAGAAGATTGAATTTCGTTATTAAAGTTGATGTCGCTCAGAAGAAGGGCAGAACATTTCTCCTCCAGTTCAAGCTTATGAAGCGTGGAGTCTGGGCTTCATCCATCCTTCCTACCGACGCCTCACTCCCCTCCTGCTGAGGCAAAACCTCTTACCTTTTTCCAGGGAGCAGCAGCCGCGCAAGAGACCAGTTCCGCCCACTTCGTCAGAGGTGGCTCCCCACTCTGCAAGTTAGTGCTGCGCACTCGTTGGTGCTAGCAGTAAAAGGCTCCTGGCTGTGCTTGTACGTGGGGTCATCTTGCAGGATTTGCAGCAGCCTGCGGTGCAACTCACTGGACACTTGTGGCACAGGGCCCCCAGGCATCTGGCCCGCTGTGCAAACGACCCCTGGGTGATGGACTATGGGAGAAAACTCCCGACAATGACCTATGCTATCGTGAATACTTCGACTACGCTGAAGCTCACGATGGAGCCAACTAACGATCGCGGACTGTCGTCACGTGCTGCATCATCGACAGCACGTGGCAAGGAGGTCGATGTGTACCCCTAACGGTACACACGAAGTCTGCATACAGAATTCTAGAGCTCGACAAACAAACTGGAGAATAGTCAAAACAGAGATAGCTCTTGCACGGGTAATGAGAGGCACGTTTTTGCCCTGGAAGTGCGGGACGGTTTGCTTTTGCTGCTAGCTTGTTAAGCAGTGTATTTCCATTACGAACCTTTGGCTCTAATCACTTCTTTAAAATTCAGTAGCTTATTTTAATTGCTGTTGTGAAACGCCGTTGTTTTTTGCAATGGAAAGTAGTTCCTCCACACGCAACGGGGGGTCCTGGCAGTGGCCAGAGGCCTTTGGATAGCTAAATCGCAACGAAAGGTACAACAAAGACCTTTTAAATTCTAATTTTAATGTAATTTGGCAAGAATTGCACAGAAAACATCTGCAGCTACAGACACTTGGTTGTAGACAGGGCTGGTGCTTGGCTGCTGCTGCTACGGGCCACGGTGTCTAACGGCACATGTTGACGCGTTGTTCTCCCTCCCACTCTCCTGTAGTACTTAGAGAAAAACTAAACAACAGTGTATTAAATTATTTTGAATTAAAAAAGAATTAACTCTGAATGAGCTGTGTAGTGACTGAGGCGGCCGCCCTCCGCTTGCCATTCGTAAGAGGCCCCATCGGCTCCCAGCATTATTTTAGGCAGTAGGAGGAGCGCCTTCGCCGCGCATACTGTCCTCTGTTGCTGTTAGTTGAAATCAAATCTAATTTGTTCTTTATTTGTCTTTTTTAGGGCTATTGGGACCCTCAGCAGCCTCTCTAACACAGCACAACGCATCACAGCACCGCGCAGCAGCGGCGCAGCAGCGTCGTGAGCGCTGCAGCGGCAGACACTTTTCTTTTCCGTTTTCTTTCGTTGGTCAGCCCCTCGAGGAGTATTGGTTGTAAGGCATATGCCTCCTCCTTTTTATTTTCTTTCATCTACTTCCTGCGAGCCCCATCGCCCCACAACTGCCC